>PVJO010007583.1:0-80864 GCA_004026905.1 Hystrix cristata
TGAACCCTCTCTGCATTGCAACATCTGTGAGGACCCTGCCCACGCAGCCCCTTTCTCTATAGCTTACATAGCCCACGTTTCAAAGAGCAAAGGCATTATTATTGAATGCCTATACTGTTACATAATGCCAATACTGTTCACTTATTACATATAATGATTGAATGCCTGTATCTATTCCTTACCACGCGATGAAGAAGGCAACACAGTGTTATCTTTAAGTACACCAGATATGGAATGGAATACAGTGGACCCCAAAATTCCCGTTCCTAGAGCACCCATGAATTGTGAAAAACCGCAGATTTCAGATATGGTCAGAAAAATGCCTATAAATGCCTATTTTTATACTTTAAACCCTAAATATACTATGTCTCCTACAGTGATGGTAATTTAATAAATTACTGCATTAATAAAGCTTTAGACAGGGGTTTGGGATTTAGCTCAAGTGGTGGAGCACTTGCCTAGGAAGCGCAAGGCCTTGAGTTTGATCCTCAGCACCCAAAACTTAATTAAATAAATAAATAAATAAAGCAAGCCCTAGAGGGTGCTGGGCATTTTATTGGCATCTTAGGACTTTAAGAACAACACTCAGAACACTCGAGCTAGCTGCACGATGTACAGTGACCTGTGATAATGTGGGAATACTGGTGCGCCTGTCAGCGATGGGTATACTGGGCAGCAGCGAATCAGCAGCAAAAAGAACTGAACGATGCTCTCGGATGGGCTACTTGCAAAGCTTCCACAAAAAAAAGAAAAAGAAAAAGAAAAAACAATTGCAGAAGATATTCACGGTTCCTGAGAAATTGTGGGGGTTTCCTTGAACAAATATTAGTTAGGTTCTAAGGAAAAATCCATGAACAACAGAGGCTGCGAATGCTGAACCGCGACTTGGTGGGGGTATATTGTAGATTTCAAATTCCAGCTAAGATTTTAACCATGTGAGTCTTAAACTGTACTATGAAAACCTCACTATGTATTCACTGAAGATGTAAATCAGCACTTGCCCAGCATGCATGAGGCCATAGGTTCAATCCCCAGTACTACCAAAAAAACAAAACAAAAAGCGAAAAAGTCACTGTTAAACATACTATTCAAATTTCAGTATTTTAAACTTTACTGTTAAAACTTAACCTCTTACACAAGGCCCTGAGTTTGATCCCCAGTACCAAAAAAAAACCAAAAAACAAAAAACTAAACCTCTCTTGGAAATTGTATTCTTTTTTTTAAATTTTATTTTTAATGGTACATTTTAGATACCATAGTGATAACATCCATCATCGGAGATTTTCACCTGTACATGATAATATCTTGCTGCTTCTTTTTTCCTGTTCTCCTCCCCTCCCTTCACGCCCTCCTCCCTCTTTATTCTTTGTTTCCTTTTTTTTATTCTATTCCTTATTTCTCTTGTCCCTCCTCCTTTCCCCCCCTCCCTGTTCCTCTTCCCATTAGAACACTTTCTTCCCTTTCCCAATATGATACATTTTAGTCTTGATTTACACTTTCAGTTTCTCACACCAGAGAAACAATGCTAGGTATCTTCAAGTAAATGCCTGTTGTTTTTTGCTTGTTTTATATGCCTCCCATTCACTCTTCTAATGATTCTACCTGATTTCTCTCTGGAAGACCATCTTCTCTTCCAGTTACTGCTCCAGGTCCTACACCTTGGAACTCTGATCCAATCAGAGAAATCACTCCTTTGCTCAGTGCTCAGTTTAGTGACCGGTACATGACCAGACTCCATAACATGCATGAGAATTTTACTGCAGCCTCCAGGAGAAAGTCATTTCCCCTGGGCGTGATCTCATGCCACATAAGTATGGGAGCCATTTCAGTCACCCTACTTCTAATTAGAACCTAAAAGTGGATCCACCTCCAAGTAAACAGAGCCCATGAGGGGTGGGGAATAGAAAAATTTGGTTCTGGGATGAGTGTCAAGTCCCTAGAACCAGCCATGCCTAAAAACTAGTTTTAGTTTTAGTTATGTGAGTCAATAAGGTCACTATCGTCTAAGCAAATTTGGGTTGGATCTTCTGTTATACAGAATTGCAAATGTCAACAAAACTATTATAATATTTAAATGTTGTAAAAGACCCAGGGCTTCATGCATGTTAAATATTGTAAAAGACCAAAGCTGGGGTTGTGGGCGTGAGACAGAGAAGAGGGAAGAAGAATATTTGATTGACAAGAACACAGAGAGCCCAGAGGATGAGTACGATTGGCAGATAGGGAGACCTGACTTGTCAGTGAAGAATGCCAGGCGTTTTGCTGGAAAAACTAACCCCAGAAGCTTTCGAATCAATATTCAAATACTCAGTCATAGGTCCTACAAGGAATATTAGCTTTAAAACAGCAGGTGACTCAATCCTGGTTGGTGGTTTTAAAGGAAACTAATGTGGGATTTAAGGCAACTTCTGTCTTGAGACTACAGTTAACACAAAACCAGATGAGTCTCCAAGTTTACCTGAAACCAGAACCTTCTCTAGCAACCAGTCAGTAGCTGTGATGACCAACAAAAGCAGACGCACAGGGCGCAGAAAGACCTCTCTGACAAGGGAAGAGGTGGCAGCATGCTCAGGAGGAGGCTATGTGAAGCACCAGGAGAAATCCTTGAGGTCAAGTGAAAGAAGTCACTCAGGTGAAGTCCTTCATTCAGGCCAACAAGTATCCTGATCTTCAGCACAAGATTGGTGCTTTCCTCACAAACAGCTAAGAAAGGATATCAGGGAAAGCTCTAAAAAGGAAGGAAACCTAGTACTTGTCACACATGAGTGGCCCATACTTATGGCCAGTCAGTGTTTAAACTCCTTGAACAGGCTGAGAATGTAGCTCAGTGGTAGGGTGCTTTCTTGACAGGCATGAAGCCCTGGGTTTCACCCTTAGGCCTGGAAGGAAACACAGAAACAACTCTGTTAGACTCCCAGCAAGATACTGTTCCCTGTGATTTTTACTTTTCATCGGCGTTACTCTTGTTAACTAACTCGATCTTCAGAACAAGCATGTACAAATTGCATGTCTTTAGAGGCTTTACACCGGAAAGCCTGATGCCTGTTCCACAAGCAGACTTGGAAACTGTGAATGTGGACAAGTCCCAGAGCCACCCACACAGTGCAGGGAGCCTCCTGCCTTGGTCTTATCATGGCATCAGGGAAACATTCTTGAGCACCTCCGTCAGTGTGTGCACCCAGCCTTGCCTGCTCAGCAAGGAGATGCTGCTTATCGTCCCTGTCACAGGCAGGGACAAGTACAAACCCCCACTACGCTCTGCAGCCTGAGGACTCTGCTGTTGTGTTTGGGATGAAAACAGTGCAGGCTGAGCTCTTACCTGAAATGCTCAAGGCCACAGTGTCCATGATTTTAGATTGTTTTGTATATTGGAATATTTGCATACACAAAATGAGCTGTCTTAGAGATGGGACGTAAATGTAAACATGAACTTCATTTATGTTTTGCATATCTTATGCTTGTCGCCTGAATGAAATTCTGACTATATTTTTAGCATGCCTATGTTTTGACTATGACCCTTCACAAGGTGTGGAATTCTCAACTGTGGCATCATGTAGGTACTCAACATGCTTTGGATTTTGGAGAATTTGGGGTTTGTGTTTTAGGACTAGATATTCTTAACCCCAAGCCAGAAGTAGTGGCACATGCCTGTAGCCCAACCTGCTCGGGAGTCTGAGGTGGGAGGACTGCTTGAGTCCAGGAAGTTTGAGACCAGCCTGGACAATGCAGCAAGACTCCATCTAGAAAAGAAGAGATATCAACCTCTGTCTAAACATTGAAATAGTACCATGATGCTTTGCATAAAAATGTGAACTTTAGAAAAGAGAAGAGTGAAGGACGTGAAGGAGGAATGGGAGGAGGAGGAGATGGGAAAAGGAACAGGAGGAAAGAAACAGATTTTTCCTTCTATTTATATTTGTTAGAATAGCCACCCTCCTTAAATTACTCGAGATGTAACAAAATTACAGTTTCAAATGTATATTTGATTTGTGCTCTCTTTGGCCATCAACCTAATAATTAAAAGCACGACAGTCCATTTTCATCTAATATCAAGGTACAACCAATGCTATAAAACGCCCATTCTTGCATTCTTTATCTCTGCCTAACAGAGGAGAAAATTCTGTTTTAAACAGGATATGTGCCACATAAATTTTGTTTTTCAACTGCAATAACAAGAAGCTTTAAAGTAAATCAGACACTGTAAAGTAATTTTACAATGCCTTGGAAAGAACCCAAGATTGTGGGTTCTTAAATAGGTTCTCCCTGGTAAATGGAGCTGCCACCCTCCCCATGAACAATAAGTCTATTCCCTTGATAACTCTAAGAAATATCCACTAGCCTGGGTTTTAATCTGATAAGAAAAAGTATGGAAATTTTTTCAGATCATTGCCTGTTTTTAACTCATTGTAGGACAGTTTTTAATAAGAAGTGTTGTTTGAGTCCCCCGTACTGCCTCCTATGATGCTGTAAACCTTGGTTCCACTCCACCCCGAACAGGCTACTTGACTGGTCACTCTGGCATAAAATCTACGGAATGTAGATGCTTTGAAGGCATTTTATTTTCCATTCCTGTCAGGATGGCAGAGGACTAACACACAGTTAAAGTATACTCTACATGTCCATGGTTTCTTTATTAAAACATGTAATGATTCTGCTTTGAATTAAAGATTGAATACTTCAGTCTAATTTCCAAAAGTCTCTATAATCTGACCTTGACTCATTGCCATCAATATAAACCCTTGGACTTCAAGAATTTTCCATTTACTCAACTTTATGAAATTAAATTAAAACTGATTTGCATCTGAAAATGTGTGACTGGCAGGAAGTACATTTTCACCTCTCTTATCTTCTTCTGAATCATTTAAGAACTTCAGGATCTTATACAGTTCAAACAGAGATCTTTCTAACATCCTCCCTCAAGTGGCTCCAAGACCCCAAAAGCCATGATATCTCTCAAATCATGGCCACTCGCATTACCATATCTACTGCCATTGCACTGTTTTCCCTCTGTCCAAACCAAGGCTGGTTTGCCCCAAATGCTACCACAACATGGCAAGCACTTTTGAAGTTAGATGGTGCCCCTATACAAACGACTGCACCTCCTCAAAGCCACACCTGATTCAAAGACGTTCTCACTCGGTGGACCAGGTTGCAGCCTAAGGGCTCATCCGTCTTGTGATGAAAGGCCGTTTTCCTCTAAGCCCAGCTGCCCCAAAGATATGCTTATAGGCTACTCCTCAGAAACTCAGTCACTGGGCATATATTCCCAGAACAGTCATCATAATAAGTCATTCATCACCAAATTCATTCTATCCCCTGCTCTGCTTAAGCAAAGGTGGTTTGATTGTCCCTAAAAGTGAAGTGCGAAGGAGGCAGATCCCAGAAATATATATTTGCCCTCTTGGGAAGTGACTTGCCAGTGACTTCTGTCATAAGAAAAGGAAGGAAGATTCTGACATTTCTCCTTTTCAGCACAATAGAAAGCCCCAAGCCATGCAAATAAGACAGGACAAAGAAATAAAAGGCTTAAAATTTTGAAATGAACAGATTTCATAGTTGTCTATAAACAAAATTTCAAATACTGTACAAAAAAAGCCTACTAGAACTAATAAATGAGCTAGCAAAGTTACAAGATCATTTTTAAAGTAATTGTATTTTCAAACAATTGGAAATTGAAATTTTAAAAGAGTGCCACTTACATTAAGAAACATATTAAGGTATAAATCTAACAATGTGCACGAGATTTAAGCATTGAAAAATACAGAATACTGATAAAAGAAATCAAAGGAGACCTAACTATATGGAGAGTTACCGTCATGAATTGTGATGTTCAGTATTGCTAGAAAGTTGATTCTTCTCAAATAGATTTATAGACTTAACACACTTCTCATATTAATCCCTGTGGGCTTCCTAAAAGAAAGTGATGAACTGATGATATAATTTATGTAGAAAAAACAAAAGACTTACTGTTGCCAATATAATTTTTGATAAAGAAAAACAAAGATGGAGAGCTCACGAAGAAACTCATGTGAAAAGTGCCAGCAATCAAAAAGTAAAATAAAAGAATGATGGACTCCGTGTAGGTCAGCTCTCCTTGCTGTGACCAAATATCCAGGTAAGTAGATAAAAGAAGAAAAAGTATATTTTAGCTCACAGTTTCAGGTGTTTTAGTCTATGGTTGCATGGCCCAGTTGCTTTGGGCCTGTGGCAGCTCAGTACAGGTTTCAGTCTAACTGAAGCGGTAACAGTGGAAATCCGGTTATTTTCAGCAACATAAATGAGGCTGAGGTCCTTACTTTAAGTGAAATAAGCCAAGCACAGACAGGCAAGTATTACATGTCCTTATTCATATATGGAACTAAAAACATTGACTTCATAGAAAAAGAGGGCAAAATAATGGTTACTAGAAGCTGGAAAGGATAGTGATGGATTAACAGGCACAAAAATGCAATTAGATAAAATAAATTCCGGTGCTCATAACACAGTAGGGTCATGAGGTAACAATAATTTGGTACATACATCAAAACAGATAAAAGAAGGGATTTTTGAATGCTCTCAACATAAATAAATAAATAAATGCATGAGGTGGTAGATATGCCAATTACACTGTACGTGTGTAATGTACGATTAGTTATACATGCATAATGTCATCCTTACACGTTAAATACATGTTTCAAAGTATCACATTATATCCCATAAATACATGCAATATTATGTCAATTAAAATTTAAATCATAAAATAAATAATATGCTTGGACTAAGTTACTAATACCTATATAAAATAAAAAGAAATGTCATAGGGGGCTGGGGATTTAGTGCAGTGGTTAGAGTGCTTGCCTTGCAAGCATAAGGCCCTGAAAAAAAAAAAAAAAGAAGAAGAACAAATATCATGGAAATGTTGAAAACACATTGGGCCACAAAAAAAGAGAAATAAAAAAATAATCTGGAACAAGGCATAAATATGTGATGATCCCAAGGTGAAAAGTAACCCAGGAACAGAATAAAATTCCCTACATCGGCATTACAACCACCTCATTCAGCAAGTGTGCACTTGCCATAGGACACATACTATGTTGGCGCCAAGGGTGCAACAGTGAATAATAATAAAAAAAAGCATAGATTCTGAAATCAAACTTCCTGGTTCTGGATCCCAGCTCTGCTGCTTCCCAGCTGTGAGGTCCTGACAGTTGAGTTATTGTTCTGTCTGTCTGTTTGCGTATCAATAATATAGCGCTACCCTCATTGAGTTGAGGTGATGACTAAATGTCACATACTTGCACATAGAAAGAACCATACTAGTGTCACTACTTTTATTGTTATCATTATACTACTCGTATTGTTAGAACATTAATTGATAGAAATAGGAACTTGAAGAAAAGATGATTATATAACAAGATGGTTAAAATAAATTTACCCCAGGGGCTTCCACGTCTAGAATGTTGGAGTGGACAAATTTTTCCCTCTTCTTCCCCCTAAGGAAAACTAAAAAGCATGTACATCATATACAAAGCAAACATAAAACTCTAACAGGTAGAGAGAAGGTGGCAGACTGGCGAGAGAAGTTGAGAGTCAGGAAATGACAAAGTAGTGAGTTCTCTGGGTCTTCTTTTTATCTCTTTTATCCCCGACATCCAGTCAAAGGCAGCAACAACATGGAAATGTCAACAAGTTTAGGGAAAAAATAGCAGCAAACAACAAGTCTGTGGTCTCTAGACAAAAGACCAAGAAAGGGACAGTCTAACAAGCCAGAATACTCTTAGACAACAATGGGTCTACTCCAGGCAAACACCACAGAAACACACAGAGGGCCAACCCCTGTCCTACAAGCCAGCTGAAGAGTCTAGACTCTAACCTGTAGTCCAGACCATAAGAAAGTATGGGGTCAAAAAAGCCAAAGAAGAAGGTAGAACTTTCATCCTTACCGGAAGGTAACAGCTCCAACCCACTTCCTTGCTTGTAGAGTCTAGGCTTCCTCTCCCACCAGCAGTAACAATGTGCTTTTCTCCCACAGCCTTGCAGTCAGAGGAGGTCTCCTGGGAATCCAGGATTGTCACAATTACCTGAAAGAAACAAGGTCACTTTCCCCACTACTGGGAAAACCACCACCAAAGAGCATATTGGGAGCCTGACCCTAACCCTACCCGGCAGGAACAGGACATCCCCACTCAGGGCCAATGTAGGCCCAAGTGAAAGCTGGTCTCATCCCTTCACCTGGAACCAATAAGGAGACGCCTTCTTTAATCCTTTCAGAGCAAATCGAAGAAAGCAAGCTGAAACAGAATGAAAATCCAGAGGCTCATGATATAATGTGACAATGTCTGTGATTCAACAGAAAAACTTTTGTGATACCTACAAGTAGGAAGATATGGAAACTGAACAAATAAAGACAGTGAACAGTTGTGAACATAATGAAAAGAGATGTTAGAATTATCTGATCGAGATTTTAAAAACTTAAAAATATTCCAATGAATAATTTGCAAACATGCTTGAAACAAATGAAAATATATAAAGCCTCAGAGAACAATTTAAAATTTGCAAGGAGGAGGAGGAAGAGGGAAGTGGGGGAAGGGGAGAGACATAGAAGAACTGAAGAGGGAATTTGATTTGCTTTGTTATGTGAGTCAGGGTCTTGTTACACAGCCCAGGCTGGCAGAGAACTCCTAGACTCAAGGAATTCTCCTGCCTCAGCCTCCTGATTGCTAGGACTACAAGCATGTACCACATTATTCAGCCAAAGAGGAATTTTGAACTGAAATACAACAACAAAACCCACTGAATAGACTTAACACTAGATGGAAAGAACAGGGGAAAGAATTAGTGAAGCAAAAAACAGAACAATCGAGATTATTCAATCTAAACAACAAAGAAAAATAGGATTAAAAATAAATAAAATGAACAGTCTCAAGGACCTGAGGGACTACAAAAGATGAGCTTTGTTCATGTAACCAAAATCTCAAGAGGAATGGAGAAAGAAGAGAAGGTTGAAAAATCACTCAAAGAATTAGTAACTGAAAGCTTGCCATATTTGTCAAGAAACAATAAATCTACAGATTGAAGAAGCTGAGAAAACCTCAAAAAAGATAGACTCAGAGAAATTCAGGCCAAGACATATCATAATTAAAGTAAGAACTAAAACAAAGAAAAATTATCGAAAGTAACTAAGGAAAAATTACATGTTACCTATAAAGGAAATGTAAGGAATCAGTGAAACTGACGCCGTAAAAGCAATGGAGAAGTCAATGAAGAAAAGAGTTGGTTCTTTGGAAAGAGAAATAAAATGCACAAGCTGCTAGCAAGACTGAGAAAGAAGATAAAAATTAGAACAAGAATGAAACAGGATATCGCTACTTCCCCTGAAGATATCAAAAGGATAATAAGATAATACCGCGAACAACTCTACAAATCTGCCAACTTAGATGAAATGAGACATTTCTCTGAAAAACACAGTCGATCAATAGGATATAAATTATTTGGATAGGCTATAATTGTAGAAGAAAGTGAATTTATAATTTTAAAGCATCCAAAAAAAGAAACCTCCAGGCACAGATAGTGTCATAGAAAAGTTTTCTCAAATAGTCAATGGAATTAAGATCAATTTTATAACTTCTTCCACAAAACAGAAGAGAAGGGAAGACTTTCCAATTCATTTATGAAACTGAGTATTACCCTGATCCCAAAGTCAGACAAAGACAGTAACAAAAATATATGGTTATTGGGGAGTGGAAGTGTAGCTCAGTGGTAAAGCACTTGCTTAGCAAGTTCTAAAAATGTAAATCTTCCAAATGTTTTTTTTCAGAATCATGTTGGCTATAAGGAGGCTCTTGAAAGTCTATAGAATTTCAGGATCAAGTTGTCTATTTCTGCCAAAAATCTAGTTGAAATTCTGATAGGGATTGTACTGAATCTCTAGATCAATCTGAAGGATGATGGATGAAAATGAGACGTGAACATATAAATCATCTGGGGAAGGGGGGAACCACAAAATATCTTGTACAGGTACAAATTAACTATGATGAGTGTGGTCATCATGTATATCTACAATGCACCAATACATTTTCTTGTTAAATTTAAAAATATATATAAATTGTCTCAAAAGTAAAATACAAATGTACTGTGATTCCATTTTCAATTCCATTTCTTTTTAAACTGGCCAAACACAATTTCTAACTTTAAACAGAACAACAAACGTCAGTGAATAGAAGACAAATTTTTAAATAAAGAATAGTAACTGGTTTGCCCTACTGTATACTAAAACATACTATGAAATCATTAGATTGAAGAAATTAACAAATAAGTTAGAAAAAAAGAACGGTTACAGTTTGCATCTAAAATGCCCCCCACCAAAGCTTCGTGTATTTAAAAGGTGACTGGATTATTGGGGCATTATGGCTGACTTCCTAATAGGAGGTGGGGTCTGGTTGGAGGAGGCAGGTCAATATGAGTGCAACCCAGAGGGATATACAGTTATACCTCAGTTGTTGAACTCAGTTCACTCCAAATTTGTGTTTGAACACCGAAAAGTTCGAGAACTGAACATATTTTTCCCATAGGAAATAATGGAAAACCAATAATTGGTTCTGAGCCCCAAAAAAATCACACTTAAAAATTCATTTTTCCAGACTTTAACAATTTGCACAATAATTTCTCTAACTATGCCATACTTCTCACATTTTTCCTCTTAGCTTTACTGCTGGTATCACTAACTTTCTTTGGTGCCATATTTGTGATATTTTACACAAATAAAGTGCAAAAGAAGCACAATGACAAATGTTTTAACGCACTAACACAAACACCATGTGGTGTCTGGGCGAAAGTGGCACTTAGACAAAGCGTCATTCCTTTGTTTCTGTGGCAAGATGTGATGCTTGACTCACTCTCAGCCTGTATGGGTTTTTTCAAGTTGGATTTTTGGTTTGACTATTCAGCAAAGCTACAAACACTGAACAGATTTTTTTCAAACTCTGGTGTTTAAGTAGTGGAAAGTTTGAGCTTGGAGCTGTTTGACAACTGAGGTATCACTGTATACTCTTCCTGAGTGCTCCTTTCACTCTTTGCTTCCTGGCCACCATGAAGTGAGCAGCTATCTTTCACCAGACCCTTCCACCATGCCACCTCTGTGTGGAGCTGCAACCCTGCAAAGCTTGATGTTTCTAAGGCATGAACCAAAATAAACTTCTCTTCCTTTAAGGTGCAGGTATGCAGTATCGTGTCCCAGTGATGAGAAAGTAACTAAGACAAGAACAGAGAACCCAGAATAAGTATTTATTTGAAAGAATTAATATATGACAAAGATGGTATTTCAGGTCAGTGGTAAAAGAATGGCTTATATTTTTTGTTTTTTGGTTTACATTTTAAATTTTGTAAAATAACTATTTTCCACCTGTAAAAAATATAGGCAATCAGGTTACACAACAAGAAATAAAAATAACAGGCATAAATATTTTTAAATTATAGTAAAAATTAAGATGAGGAGATTTCATTTTTCACCTATCATATTGAGCCAAATTAATAGGAGGATATGATATGGCTACGACAGATTGCAAAAATGACCACAATATTTTGAAGTTTCTTCCATGAAGGGGTATGATTTGTTTTCCCACCCCTTCAGTCTGGGCTTGGCCCCATGACTTGCTTCTGCTAAAAGGACATAGCAAATGTTACCCACACACTGAAAACACCACATGCAGTGGGACTTGCTGTTTTGATGTTCTTGGGAAATCCTTTGGCCATCAACAGTATGCTAACTGATGATTACGAATAGCCAAGTTGTCCCCATCACCCAGCCATTTAACACCCAACGAACTGCCAGACATGTGAGCAAGGTCATTGGTCTCCAGTTGACTGTAAAACTGGATCACAACATTCATTATAGGTACACTAGCCTAGATGATCTCTCTAAATTGCTGACCTATGGGATGGTGGACAAATAAATGGTGGTTGTTTAAGCCACTATGTTTAGGATAGTTTGTTAGGAGACCTGTGTTAACTCAAACATTGTATGTAGGAGTATGGGAAAGAAAGCATTGTTTTATATAACTGATAGAATGTGATTAGACAGCAATTTGGCAATATTTATCACATTTGTAAACATGTGTACCATTTGGAAGCAGTTTCACCTCTATGTATTTACTTTATAAATATATATACTCACAAAAATAAAGGAATGAAGATTGTTCAAAATAGGAAAAAACATCAGAGACAGCTAATCCATCAACAGAGACTAGATACATACACAATGGTACAACCCTAAAATTGAATACAATGAATCATTTTAAAGAATAGACTGTATCCATACAGTAGATGTTAATGAGTACTGAGCATCCTCTCTCCAATTTTTCTAGAAATAAATAAAATACCTACCCCTGATAACCTGGGCTGAGCCTAACATAATACTCAGTCCCCTGAACCACAAAAACTGGCTAAAGGATAGGAATAAACCTTTCTCTGACTTTTTCTGATCAGAATTGGTGGAGACCGCATAAGAGTTGTGATCCTGCATTTAATCTTCTGGGGACCCACTGCCTGGGGATATGAAGCCAACATGCCAAGAGATAAGAATCTCAGATAAGAAAAGGAAAAAAAAAAGTCCACCTACCCTCTCCCTGGGCTTAGTTAAATAGTTGACACCTTCCCTTCTTTGTAGTAGATCACTTCAGAGCTTTTCTTCATCATCAAACAATGCAGCATGGCAAACACAATCTAGATGTAGTATTACATGAACATATTCAGAAGATTGAAATATACAAGAAGTTTTGTTTTTTAGGGTCAGTACTGGGTGAACGAAATGCCTGTTATCTGATGCATATTATTGTACTGTATAATTTTGAATTTCTTACATATTACATAACAAATAACTTTGACTACATTTCTAAAAGGAAGCCAAAGTCTCAGGGGATGTAATGAAGGAAAGGTGAATTCTGGTCTCTGATTTGAGGTCTAAGAATCAGACTTGAGGATCTTACCCAAATGCAGAGAAGGAGAATTCAAGGGGGAGTGGCTGGGCAATGAGAGGGGACAATCTCACGCCTCCAGGGATACTGTGAATTCCTCTGGATTCAAGTGGGAAAGTGGTCAGGTCTTGGCCGTCTGATACATCAGGAAGAAAACTGTATTCCACTTGAGGCATCTCACCGCAGAGACTGGGATTACTACCAGGGAAGGAGTTGGAGCCCCCACTGCCAATCTCCCATGTCACAGAAGGAGGCAGTGTAGCAGGCACATGATACCCTCCAAACCAGTGGTATGTGGCCCAGGAGTGAGCCAGGCCTTGTCACATAGGGGATTTTGAGAGAACCACAAAATGGCCTGGTAAGTAAGACAATTGCTCCCTTGCCTCTCCTTCCTCTACACCTCTCACACACAACACACAGTAGGAAACTGCCTTAAAAAGACAGAGGTGAGGGCTTGGGGATTTAGCTCAGTGGTAGAGCACGTGCCTAACAAGCGCAAGGCCCTGAGTTTAATCCCCAGCACCACACACACACACACACACACACACACACACCCCCCACACACAGAGAAAGAGATGAGTGATAACTGCACAGCAGAGATGTCGCATCCCCTGATGACCAGGAGATAGGGGCTTCACTGAAGTCATCAGGGAGGGGACCAGAAAGGATAAGGTTTAAATAAGAGTGAGGCTTTACTGTGAATTGATTTTTTTGCCTTCTGGCTTTTTCAAAATAGTTAGATTTTAACAAGTAAAAAAAATTAGAAAGTGATAAAATCTTCTTAAGGCATATTTAGAGAGCAAGACAGGGCAATGCAAGAGAGCATAGATAAATCCATAACTGAAGAAAAACAAAGCTATTTCTTGTTTATGTCCCTGTGAATTAAATTAAGTAAACCAGTTACTCTCGGGGTTCAAGTTGTGTTGTTAGGTACAGAAATGGGCCGGGAGCACAGACGCCCCGCCCTGCCCTCCCCCTACCAGCTCCTCCTAATGGAAATACCACCCGGAAGGAAGAGACTCAGAGGTCTCCTACCATCACACGGGTGGACACCGTGCAAACATTTCTGATCCTGACGGGGACTCTGCCGGAAGTTATTACCCACATTCTGAATGGTTGGGGGACTGACACAGGCCAGAGTACCAGTTCATGCCCTGCCCTGCCCAAGTACCGTACACCGGGTGTTAGCAGCCTTAACTCTCACAGGCGCCCCTCGGAATCCCTCTGGGAAACCCCTGTGGCTCTCGCCTCTGCACCCAGAACACCAAGAACTCCTGCCTCTTTCCCTATATTTGGTGGCTCTTTGCCCACCTTCACCGATGGATTTTTGAAATTCCGCCTTTTCCAGGTTTCTTCTGAATGTTCAGACTCACACTGATCTTTCTGCTATCAAGTCTCCAATATCCTGGACTCTGAGTCCAGTACTTTTGATGTGCTAATGGAGGGGCAGTGGAAACTGTTCTCCAGAAAACCCTGAAGCTAAAAAACAGCCTCCAGCTCTGAGGAAGTGGGGTGGATCAGCCAGAAAGGATGTTGACCCCCGCGGGTCAGCCAGAGGAGGGGCCCTATGGTCAGAGGGAAGTGAAAACAGGGAGTGCCTGGAAGAGATTGTTCATGCTTTCAACCAGGGCCAAACTGTGAGTAACGGAGAGAGGACAGAGGGCGTGCTGGCCCTTGCTAAAAATAGCCACACCCAAAGCCTCCCTCGTCCCTTTAACGTCCCTTTAACGTGGTCTTGGGGTCTAGGTTGTGGCAATCGCCCCAGCGATACAGCCCAGAAAGGAAGACCAAGAACCTGCTCGTCCCCTTTTCCCGTTCCCCAGAGTGGTGTTAGTGGAACAGGATGTGGAGCCCACTTAGGCAGAGGAAGGTCTGTCTTCCGCTGCGATCGTGGAGTCTCTGCAAGTCGCCTCCGAAGGGCTCTGCGCAGCGCGGGAACCTTGGTCCCTGGAGCCCTTCGGGTTAGGCTCTCTCTCCGAGTGGGGAACACGTAGGGGGTCTGCTGTAATTTGGAGATCACTGGACTTCACCTCTCGCCACCCCACACCCCGGAGAATTATGGGCCAGACACTTTCTGGCGTCCCGTGTACCTTGAGTCATATAGCGACTCTTTCACATAGGCTGTTGGCCTCGTCCGTGTCTCATAAACAGCCTGGTCACGTCGCTCAATAGGAGAATAAAAGAGGTCTGAGCGTCTGGGGGAAGGGAGAGGAAGGTCAAGTGTGGGAGCCATCACCTTTCCAGGTAAATGCGCTTTGCCTCAAGGTATCAGTATTGAGCTGACTGGGGGAAGAAAACTACAGTACTGGAGATTAAATCTTGGCGGTGTTGTGCTTGCTTGGGCAGCACATATACTAAACCTTGGCAGTGCTGAGCTACAACCCTAGCCCTTAAAAAGGGGGGAGGGTTGTTTTTTGTTATGAGATGGGCCTCCATAATTAATCCTAACAGGAAGTTCCCGGAAGCAGTGCATTGCTAATGGCACTTATCTGTAAATGCTACCTTGATTACAAATTGATAAGAGACCCCTTCATACTTGCCCTTGGGCTGCTAGTTAACAGTTCTGCTGTTGCTGCCAGCAAAGTTTCTGAACTCTAGATCTCTTACCCCTAAGCTAAAAGAATCTCTCTCTAGGCTGCTGGGTGGCTGTTTAAGGGCTCTCCTTTCATCGTTAGGAATTTCTGTGCCTTTTACCTCAATCTGTTTCAATCTGAGTAGAGTTTCCTGTTTCACCATTGCTCTATTTTACATTTCAATGGCGTGTGCTCTGTACTCTTTTCTTCCTGCGCTTTTTATATCCTGGATAGATGTGTTCAGATCAGCTCCTCTGTATCACCTTTACCTCTCCTTTGCGGACCCACTGGCAGGGTGTCTCCGGAACTGTGCTGAGGACCTCACTCCTCCTTTTCCCTCTCCTCCTGCCTTGGGATACCGGACCCAGGACCTGAAGTTCTACTATTCCAGTGACTTTCACCCACCTCCACCTCAGCAGCCCCACCCTGGCCACACTTTCAGGTCTTTTAATCCTACTCTCCTTGCACATTCTCTTGTCATCCCAAGATTTCCCTAGTCCAGGTCTCATTTCCTCTGTAATCAACTCTACTGAACTCTTGTGTGTGTGCGCGTGCATGCATGTGTGCATGTTTTGCTGGAGACCCAATCCATGGCCTCATACATGCTGCTTAGGTACGTATTGTACCACTAAGTCACAGCCCAGCCCTCCACTGAATTCCTGAGAGCACCCTGGGTTTCTTGTCTGCCTCCCCTCCTGCTGACAGCACAAGCGAGTGAATCCTGCAGTCTCATTTCCCTCTACACAAGCCCCCAAGCATGCACACCTGAACCTGGATGCCAATCTGTGAAATGCAGCATGGGCAACCGGGCTCACTACTCTTCTCAAGCCCACCCCTGCCTGCTTCCCACCTCTCCCAATACTCCCTATCATCCCCTCTCAGGTCATGACTCCATTATGATTTTATAAGAAAACAGAAGAAACCTCCCTCCACCTCCCTGCCTCTTACCCACGTTCCCCAAACATACCCAGAAATACCTTCCTCACCCCATCTCCCACCACCTTCTCCACTGGGTTCTCTCACCTTCAAGGCAAACACACAAGCACTGGTACTTAGAGTCTTCTTGTTCCATCATTAAGCGCTCAATAAATACCAGCCATTGTTAATTTTATCCCCCGCCCTCCCATCCTTTGACCTTCTCTAAAAACCATACCTTTAAAAAAAAATAAAATAAAAGAACTATACCTTTCACATGTCACGTTATTGCACTGAATACACCAGTATTAGTTATCTTTCTAGAGCCAATTTAATTTTTGCAAGAGAGCAGATTTAATACAAGACATTTACAAGTTACAACATTCACCCATAAGCCAAATGCAGGAAGAGTGCCGAATGTCTAGCTGTGCACTGGAGACCCAAAAGATCCAATCAAGGGCTGGGAGCCCACGGTACTGTACCATGTACATCCATGTCTGCAGATGATGGCTGGAGAAATCTTTACTGGAACCAAGATATGATGCTCAGAGCCAAGATGAAGACCAGAGCTCCCCCGAAGCAACAGCAGCCATCCTCAATGGCAGCAAGGCCCCGAGCTCCTTCTTTCAAAAAGAACAGCTGAGTCCCCTTCCGGAGAACCAACCACAACAGAGCTTCTCCTGGGAAACAGCTGGCTACTATTTTCTGCTCCCGTTCTTATTTATGTTGTATCAGCAACAATCCTCAGGTGGATTTTCCATACCCAAAACCACACCAACTCAGTCCAGCTGGGCATTCCTGCTCAAGTTGACCATATCAGTCCACCACAAAACCATTACAAACTATCTATCCATACAACTCTCCCTACTATGGTATAAGACCACAAGCTCCTTGAGAACAAAGAAATGTGCCTTGTTTATCTTTGGAGATAATGCACAGTGTCTGGTATATGTATATGTATATACCTAATAGTGTATTAGGTATTCAATAAACGTGATGAAATAAATATATACCCAAATAAAAGCTGATTTATCAGGGGTTGGAGATGGATTTGACTCAGTGGTAGAGTGCTTGCCTAGCAAGCACAGTCCTGATTTTGATCCCTAGCACTTCCCCCAAAAAAACTGACTTAATATTTCTGCAATACTAATTTATGCATCCACTCTGATCTTACAAGAAAACAGAAGAAACCTCCCTCTGCTTCACTGCCTGTTACCCACGTCCCTCAAACACACCCGGAAATACTTTCTTCACCCCATCTCCCACCTGCCTTCGCAATTAGAATCACTTCAAGAAATTTTAAAAGCGAAATACTCTGACTGCAAGCTAAATCAGTTAGGTCAAAATCTCAGAGAGCCAAAGCAAGCCTCAGCTTTTTTTAAGGTTTCTGTGGATTCCAGTGTGCAGCCTGCTTTGGAAATCACTGGCTCATACAAGGTAGTGAGACTTTGTATCTAATTCTACTATACTGTATTACAGTAAAAGCCTGACTCTAATATAGTGAGACAAGCAAACAAGAAATAGATGCGTGCATATTAAACAGTAACAATGCTGGCGGTGAGGTCAGTGGAAATGCACAGTGGGGGATGAGTATGAACACTGTTCAGCTGTGATTGGCTCCTTCAGGGCAGTTCTGTAACACTTTAGATTTTTATATCTTTTTGAGAGGAGAGGTGCTGGGGATTGAACTCAGGGCCTCATGCTTGTTGGGCAAGCACTGTAGCACTTGAGCTAAATCCCCAACCCTTGTAACAGTTTGGAGAAAAGAAAGATGATCGTTAGGAAGGCAGGCTATATAGAAGTGATGAGCACTAGTGCCCTGGCCTGCAAGAAAGAAATCACCAAAAACTGTTGTCTAATGATTCTTTCCTGAAATGACTCTTCAGTATCTGCTCCTGAACTTGGAGTTTGTTGGGTCAAGAATGGTCCCCAAGTCGTCATGGGTTGCAGCTCTCAGGCCTTCTCCTCAAAGTGTGATCCATCAACCTTACCTGGTAACCTGTTAGAAGTACACAATTTACGTGCCTGTAATCCAGCTACACCAGAGGCTGAGGTGGGAGCTCCCTGGGCGATTTAGCAAGACCATATCTCAATCAATCAATCAATTTTTAAAAAAGGTTGGAGATGTAGCTCAGTGGTGGAGTACTTGCCTAGCATGTATGAGGCCCTGGTTCAATACCCAGTTTCACACACACACAAATAAAAAGTTTACAGTTTATTCAATCGGAATTGGCATTCTAGCAAGAGCTCCAGGAGATATGCATGAATTTCAAGTTTGAAAAGCACTGTCCAAAAGCAGAACCAACACAGCATTTCTGCCGGTTTCTCAGGCAACGCAAACGCTACTTGCTGGTCCAAGACTTCACATAAGTTTTTTGTTCTGCCAACCAGAGGAATTAGCAGTCCTGTCTCCAGCCTGTACTATCTCCCGGTCTTCAATGTGCTATGCATCTCTTTGTTTCAGATAAAAGGAAAACCAACTCTAAAGGGCTTAAACAGTAAATGAACTGCATTTGTGCACATCAAAGCTGGAGCATTCAGAGGTAGGAGTCACATAATGGAAGTCTTAATTCAGAGGTTCAGATAATGTCCCTTGGGATCCAGGTCCTCTCATGTTCCCTGTTCTCCCTCCGACCCCAATAGCTTCATCCTTGTCCTCTACTAGGTGACCTCCAGGTGCTCCTTTAGGGAGCAGAATGGCTGTGGTGGTCATAGCCCATCTCTCCGCTGTGTCCAAGAGGAGCTTCTTCCAGTCGTTCTGCTTAGCTGAGTTCCATGTCCATCCATTCGACTTGATAAAGACATCCGAGAGATCACAGAGACCTCATAACTGAAGATGTCAGAAGAGCAAGTTCCCCAAGAAAAAGCAAGCTTCTGTCAGGTGTGGAAGAAAAAGAGGCTAACGAGACACTGTCACATTCCATCAGGAGGGATAAGGAAGGAGCTCTTCCCCAGTTCTTAAAGCACAATACGATGTTTGTCAGACAAGTGTTAAAGTATTTCATTGTGAAACGTATTCCACTAGAACCCAGATGGCTGCACCATTGACCAAAAACATGCTTGTTAAAGAACCAATTTCTAAAAATCATCTACAAAAACCATTCACCCAACACCCACACACCAATCCTGGCAAACGTACCCAAAATGTCACAAAGCTTTTTTGAAAAACATAACTAATTTTTAGTCTGTAAATACCCAGGCTCATGCCAAATCTTAAGTAGCAAGATAGTAGAGAGCAAGATGCGAACTCTACATTCAACATGGAGAATGGTATCAAAAATATCAACTAATTAAGATTATTTTAATGTGTTCACCAAGTACTCATGGGGGCAAAACTCTGAAAAATTCTCCTTGAAGTCTGGTATTTCCAACTAATAACATTTGAAGGGTGAGGGGAAGTCACAAGCTCCTCAGAGGGTGAAACCTGAGCTTTCTAGGAAGTGATGTCAGCCAGAGAAAGTAGGAGAGGAACTTTCTTTCCAACTATGTTGCATCGTTATTCATTTTTTCCTGTGTCCTCACCTGGATCATAAAGTTCCTGAGACTAAAAAGAACGGCAGTTCAGATTCCTCCCCACTATGCATTACATTTCACATACATAGTATGACAGTCAGTCTTAATTCAGACTGAAGTGCTGTGCTACAGCCTGGCCCTTTCTGTAGACATCTCTCCCCTTCTTCAGCGTCTGCATTCACAGGCCTCTGGCCCTCTGAGTTGGTGGTTAGGTTTGGTAGTGAAACCAGGAGAGCAGCACCATTTTCCCGGGATTGATTTCCTGGCCTCCTCCTTCTAGAACACAGTGGGCAATTGCTTTTCCTCTTCCCATGGAGAGCTCTTAGGCAATGCTTTGTGTTACTGCTGCCCCATGGAGTTTCCGGTCCCTGGGCAGATTTGCCTATTACAAACTGTTGTTTGTTTGTTACACAGTGGTGGGGATTGAACGCAGGCCCTTCACACGGAGCTTCATTCCCCAGACATACATTATTTATTTAGAGACAGGGTCTGCATACCAAGTGTGTCTCTTTGTCCTGTGGGACCTTGGCTAACACACACTGCATTTGATTCTACAGAATATAAAGTGTACACACACATAGATTTGAAAAAAAACACTTTATTTTCAAATTTACAAAGACATCAATAATTGAGAGCTTTGGGAATAATGACTTGAGCTGTAGAAGGTACTCAGTAAATGTTAGGGAAATATTTTAAACTGGCTGGAGTGAGATCACCTTTCAAGGAAAAAAAAGTGCTTTCCACTATGGCTCATTAAGTTTCCCCCTAAGGTAATGCCAAAAGGTATATAAATAGAAAATATAAAGACACCGACTGAATGTGTTTAAGCACATATTTTTGCATTGCCTCCTTTGAGATCTTAACCACGTTAAACCTCGTCAGGAACAGAGACGTTCACTCTAAGACAGACAAACATTTCCAAACATTTCCGTATTCTGACAGCTGTAACTAACACACGGTAAACTGGCCATAGGGCTTGGAGGCTGGAGCAGAGGACTTAAAGTCAGCAACGGCACCTGAGCCGTCTGTCCCTAAGGGGCAGCTTCAAGCTCGAAAGGTCCCGGCGCTTGGAGAGGGGTCACGGCCGGCCCAGCTGTCGGAGGCTGCTGCTGCCGGAGGCGATTGGGATGGAGGGCTGTGAAGAGAACGGCCGCTCCTGCCGCGCTGCACTGTGCGTCCTAGGCGCTGGGGGGCGCCTGGAGGCTCCACACTGCGGAGCCTGCCGGCTGTAGTCACCTGCCTCCGGGTAGCACTGGCTGCAG
Source organism: Hystrix cristata (assembly GCA_004026905.1). Classification (NCBI taxonomy): domain Eukaryota; kingdom Metazoa; phylum Chordata; class Mammalia; order Rodentia; family Hystricidae; genus Hystrix; species Hystrix cristata. The sequence continues at coordinate 21,214 of PVJO010007583.1, forward strand.
GCAGCCGAGCGGCGAAGAAGGCCGATTCCGGCTCCACGCTGTGCAGCGGAGACGTATTGGGCGCGGGCAGCGGGCAGCAGTCGAGCGGGGACGCGCTTGGGGGCTGGCAGGTGCGGTAACGGCCGCCCGTGTGCGGGGGTAGAAGCGTGGGCTGGATAGCATAGACCCCGACCGTCCACAGCCACGCCACTGCAGAAGGGTCCTAGTCGCCAGTCGGGGCCCACGGGAGCCTCTCGCAGTGCGTCTGCGCTCGCGCTGGCCTCGCTGGGCACCGAGTCGCAGAGCAGCTCTCAGAGCGCAGGCATCTCTCTCCAGCCTGTACTGTCTCCCGGTCTTCGATGTGTTACGCGTCTCTTTGTTTCAAACAAGGAAGCGTGCCTGACAGGAGGTCCTCTGTAGCGCTGCTGGGCACGCTTTACTACCTGAATGAAGACTGTGGGGCTGTGAAAATTAACATTAATAACCACTCTGCCAGAAGAGGAACACCAGAGACCCCATCAGCCTGCGCTGATTGGGCAGATCGCACCACCCCAACCGAATCAGCCTGTAGGGCTAGGGTCCTGGAAATGCCAGCAAGCCACCATGCAGGCCAAGCCCTGGCCTGGGGAGGCAGGCAACGGCGGGGGGCCACTCTGCAGGGGGCCGCTACCCCCCAGAGTGTTCCAGCGCAGCTCGCGAAAGCACCCAGGAGATCTCGTACAAAAAAAAAAAAATATGCCTTGGGAAAGTTTACACTTACACAATTTTTTTTTTTTTTTTTGTGCTGGAGATCGAACTCAGGGTCTTGTGCTTACAAGGCAAACATGCTAACCACTGAGCTAAATCCCCAATCCTTAGACTTACACAATTTCCACCGCTTTTCCTTCTGGTAGGAAATGTGCTCCCCATTGTGTCCTCTACATTTAAGTGAAGGTAGTGCCCGGTCTTGTGCACAAACTTAAGTCTTTTGGTTTTGGTTTTGGTTTGGTGCTGGGGATCAAACTCAGGGCCTTGCACTTGCTAGGCAAGCGCTCTACCACTGAGATAAATCCCCAACCCACAAACTTAATTTTTTCAGCACGGGGAGCGCAGTGCCTTAGGGCTCTAAACGTTCCTGAAGGCTTAAATCACAGATTGAAACTTCCGCTGGCCTAAAGAGCTGACAAGTGAGGCGGTGCCCTTGGAAGAGTAGAAAATGCCACCAAGGAATGAGTGGAGATCCATTTTGTAGGAAGGTAAGAACGCCAAATTTATTATTATTGAAAAGGCAAGTAGAGAATCCCCTTAAGTGAGTGCAGTATAGACGCAGAGAAAACGTGAGCAAAGGAGCACAGGATGGATGTAGTGAGCCTAAAGTCAGAACTAGCGCAAGGAGGCTTTGCTTCCTCTTCACGTGCTATTTAAATGGGTATGAGATTTTTTAAAAAATGTTTATGCAGAAGACCAATGACTTTACACTGATCTGGTGAAATTAAGCTTGGTAGTTTTATTTCTTCCATAAAACAACAAACGGGGGAAAAAGTCTTTCCCGCCTAACCGCAAAAGTTTCTGGAAGCTCAAATTGCTCACAAGTGCAGGCCACCCTCTCTCAGTTTTTCTAACACAAATGTCAGGAACAATAACCAGAAAAGAAAAGGAAAAAAAAATCTCAAGACTACTCTGGCTCGCTTGAAATTCTAAAGCTATGGGTGTTTTTCCGAAAGGCGTTGGCGTTGAGGAATACATTTCTGGCTCCATTAATGACCAATATATCTGTAGTAAATCAGTATCCCATCTCCCATTTCGTCACCTGAGAATTAAAGAACACTTGCAGCTGTAAACTCAAAAGTAATCATTTTTAGACCTTTGAAATAAAGAAGTGAAACTTTTTTAGAGACATTAGCCTGATTAGAGGGCACCTTAAAACATTTCCCAAGATCGAAAATTCCCTTCTCTTTATCATTTGTATCTGGACATAGATTGACAACTTGGATTTGAACCTTTTAATTTAATTTCACCAAGGCGATTGTGCACCAGGTACTGTTTCCCCGGAGAGAAAAACTCACTACACAGCAGAGTTCTTGGAGGGAGAGTCACTGGCCCGCTAGTGCACAAGGCCCCGCTTCCCTGGTCCTCGGTTCCAGGCGCCTTCGGCCCCAGCGCTCCGCCTCTTCCCGACTCCTACGAAGCAAGGTTACGACGAGGGAGAGAGGTACCCGACCCGGGCCAGCGCTGGGCTTCGGCCACACCTCGAAGCCTCAGAAACCCTGAACCTGCTGGAGCCGAGACTCGCGCAGGACTCGACCCGCGGTCGCTCCCGGCGCTCGCTACTCGCCGCCACTTCGCCCTTCTCCTTCACGTCCCCAAGCGGTCCGGCTCGGCTTTCACCGCGGCTGTGCGCTCCGCGGCTGGCTCTGGTCGTCCCTGGCGTGCCCCGCGTCCGAGCTGCTCGTGGGCTCCAGCGCCGAACAGGAGCCGCCTGGCCCCGCCGGGAAGGAGAGGAGCGAGGCTGGAGATGCCGGAGGGCTGCGTCAGCCTCCGGACCGAACCTCCCACTGGAGCTCCCGGCCAGTCCCAGCCCACGGGGTGACCGGTGTTCCCGGTCCGCCAGTGACAGTGCGCGCGTCCCTCGGCCACGAGGCCCTCTCCGTTTCAAAGTGGCTGGTAGGGAACCGAGAATTTAGGCTCGGAGCCTCGCGACGCGCAGCCTCCCGCTCGTTGAAGAGCATCCACAGTTACCGGCTTTGATTTTTTTTCCCCCTCTCAACGGAAAATAACAGGCTGAGCCCCCGAATTCCACCCCCTCCGGGAAAGTCAGGCCCGGAAGTCACGTTTGGACCTTCAGCAGTCTCGGCACAGCAGGCGGGCCCCCGACACCGGGGAAGCCCGGGAGTAACCTCGGGCTCGCACTCCTTTTCCGCCGAGTTCCCGAGCGCGCCTTCCAGCGCCGGCGGGCTCCGGGCCGCCGAGTTCACGCGCCCGGCTCCTTTTCGTCCTAGCTACGCCGGGGTACGGGCCGCGCTGGCCCTGCTCTGCTCGACCCACACTCCCTACCCCCGCATCGAACCTGCGACCCTTCACCTTCTTAGTTCCTGTCAATCTCGGGTCTCGTTAGAAGAGCAGCGCGGGTGAGGACTCCCGGCCCGGGCAGCGCGGCGCCCGCGGCCTCCAGCGCCTCTAGCGCTCGGACCTGACCGCTGCGGGAGGCGGGAGGGTGGGGGGACCTCCGGCGAACCCGAGACTTGCCCCCTCTTGTGTTATTTTATTGTTTTCTTTGTGGAAAGCTTCGGGGAAACTACTTATCTTTCTTAGCGGAATTTATGAAGTGTGAAGGTGAAATTACGACCAGGGAGATGAGAGGTCCTGATTTCCTGCAACTGCCTGAAATGCTGTTAAAAAAAAAAAATACTTTTCAGTGGGGCTTGGTGGCGCCTGCCTATAATCCCCGCACGCTGAGAGATTGAGGAAGAAGAATCACAAGTTCGAGCCCAGCCTTAGCAATTTAGTGACTTAGCGAGACGTTGCCTCAATTTTTTTTGAAAAGTATTTCTTAATTTAAAAAGTTGGTTTTAAATTTCAAAAAGTAAATAAATTAAAGGTTGGGTATGGAGGTCGATGGGTTCGATCTCCGATACCTTCTCAAAGTTTTTCATATAATGCATGAATTCAATATTCCATCTACTTCCCTCACCACCCCCCCATCTATTAAAAAGTGCCTACCTTCTAAGAAGAGGGAAAGGTGGCGGGCGACGACGCCCTAAGGTTCCCAGGTGGGAGCTCCAGCCTTCCCACCTCTACGGTGGTACTATAAAAGGGCTGTGCAGCCCTAATGCTTTAAAGGGCAATGTTAATCCTTAGAAGAAAAATAGAAATAAGGACACAGCAATAGAAATAGATAAAGAACCACATTCTCAGGAGAGAGGAGAGTGGAAAATTGTTAGTTATAGCAGGAAGTAAATATCTAAAACTGATAAACCTAGAATTAGCCTATTAATAGTTAATTAACTGCCAGATGACCAGAAATATTAATGTGGGTGACATCCAGTGGGTTGAAAAAAGGGCAGGTAACTCTGACATGCTGGAACCGATTCTGAGGTAGAACCTTCTGCAACTCTTATAAGTCCATCTGTAATGGAGCTTGAAGTTTTTCAAGCATGTACATCATCTAAATTTTAAGTTATTTTTAAGTGAGTAGTATTTATAAAAGAATGTCTTTTCCATACCCACAATCTCTTTACTGAAACTACAAACTTGAATTTTTATTTTCTGTTACTTCATCCTGTAATCTTAGTAAGTCTTTTCGGTGTAATGTTCATGGAATGCGTGTGTGCACCTGAAATCCCCACCTACCATTGTATTCAAAAGTGCAAACACATTCTGAGTTTAAAAAAGAAAAGAAGAATCCACTATTTAGGAAGCAACAGTAAAATTGTTTCTTTGCTTTTCTAGTGTCTCCAAATTTTCTTCTCATCAATCCATCCTTCCTGCCTTAGGGAAACAACTTTTGAACACTTAGAGATTTAGAAACTTGAGTATCAGTTTTCAGCATTACCTGGAATTTGCTGGAAGCCAGGATCTATTTTTTAATTTGTTGCCCTCCCTCATTTTACTGTGCTTATTTGCTCCCACCTATTCTGAGTGCTTGGTCTTTAAAAAGGACAGGACTTGGAGCTACCCTTCAGAACTTTAGAAGCCATGACCTCTGGGAGAAGGGGCTGGCAGAAAGGTGAATGTTGAAAGTTTCAAGGTCAGGTTCAGTGTTCCTTTCAGCTGTTCACCTTGAGACTTTCATTCAAAATGCAAGTTTATAGATATTCAGAAATTCTACACAAATTCTTCAGGTGAGTTATTTGTGCTCTGCTCTCTCTCTCTCTCTCTCTCTCTCTCTCTCTCTCTCTCTCTGTTGCCAGGTGCTTGTGCTCCTCGCTCAGGGCCTTTTGCTTGCTAATGGTAAGCAACACTCTAACCACTGAGCTAAATCCTCAGCCCCTTGCTCTCATTTTATAATCAAAGAGGCTGAGCTGTCCAAAGCTCAGAAAAACTCATGGATAATCTCTGTCCCTAACAAATCTAGACAGTCCTGTAAGACTGTAAAGTTCTCATTCCACTAAGCAGAACACCCGCAGGAAGTCAGTTGTCTTTGCTTTCCCAATAGAAGAACAAAATTAAATCCCTCCTAGCTGACCTAGATAGCTAGAGCTACATGAAATCAAGACAGAGAATGAAGGACAGCAAGAGACAGGAGCGCATTCCCTTCTGTGTAATCACATTGGCTCCCTGCAATAAGCCAGTGGACTTTTATCATTATCCAAAGGGCTTTTGTCATTATCACTTTCTTTTAAACAGATGAGCTGATCAGAGTTCAGAAAAGGTTAGTGACTTCTCCAAACTCACAAAACTAAGTGGCTGAGTGAGGAGAACCCCTAATTCAAAACGCGGACATTTTTCTTCTCTTGGGACACCGCGACTTCTGGCTTTTATTCCGCTAGTCTTTGCTCCTTGCTCCCCTAGCTTATTGTCTTGTGTTTAAATGTTTATGTCCCAACATTATTTGACAGAAAGGAATTATAGTCATGGAGTGACTGCTTAAATAGAAAAGATAGGCAAAGCAGGCACTCCTAGATCCTCTGGGATGCCCCAATGGAAAGCTGAGGTACCAACGGTGGAATAGGTTGTTTGATAAGTTTTCTGAGCACTTACTCGGTGCCAGTTCAGGGATACAAAATGTAAATGGTAAAGTTCCTGCCCTAGAGCTCTCCTAGTAGCCAGGGGAACTGGACAGACCAAATACTGCTCCATTCCTGCATGCTACCACAATTCTTTTCTTTCCTCTATCAGTTATCAGGTTTATGAGCAGCCCTGACTCCCAGGAAGAGTGGGCAACTACACCCATCTACTGGTGTTAGCTTATTCTTATTTGAATCACCACACAGAATAATTTCACAAAATAATCTTTACCAGCAATATCAATTTTGGTGAGAATATTTGTTATGAAATAAACTCTGACAAAATGTTTAAGGCTTTAAAGTAGAAATGCAATCCTTTCTAAAGTAGAAAGCCAAAATTACTTCAACAAGAATAATTGGATTTTTAATTTTTTTTCCTTTTATTTAGTCAAGTTGCTTGGTGCTACAGAGAACTTTCTACACTTTCTTCTTCTTCTATTTGTATTAGTACACATTTATAGTACATAATGGTTACATTCATTACGAGGAGGTGGTAATAGCTTTCTACAGAAGAACTTATTTAGCCCTCATTGTAGTCCAGTATTTTAGTTTCTACTATTTTGAATAAAATTGAGAGAATGCCAGTGGTGAGGATTCTGTGTCTCTGTATAGGAGCTGATACAGACTAAATTATCTAATCCCATAAAGTTCCTTGTTAATTCAGTATTTGGGGGAGGTTGGTGAGGATGGAACTCAGGGCCTTACTTGAGCTAAATCCCCAACTCTTTGCTTGTTAATTCAGAAGAAGCACAAAGCAACCTTCCCGTTAGGGTAAAGAGTTGAGTGGGGCGTGGTGGCACAATCTTTAATCCCAGCATTCTGGAAGGCTGCCTACTGAGGCAGGAGGATCACAAGTTTGAGACCAGCCATAGGGAAATCCGGTCTCAAAATTTAAAAAAATAAAAAGGGCTGGTGATATAGTTCAGTGTTAAGGTCCTAAATTCAATTCCCGGTACCATAGGAAGAAAAGAAGAAGAGAGGGATGAAAGAAAGATAGGTGGAAAGGAAGAAAGAGAGGACAGAAGAAAGGAGGGAAGAATGCTATAGTGAAAAATTAAAGAGGGGATGTACCCAGATCCCAGTCCAAAAGACCTAATGAAATACAGTATTCAATTGCCCAGAGGCTCGTTCCGTGGGAAGGAACTTGAACGAAATGAGCAGTCCTCACACTACTCGAGGTGGGGACTAGGAAGGACATCCAAACCATTTTTCCTCTGATGAATATTCTGGATCCAGAAGGAAGCACCTTGAAAGCAGGAAGAATAAATTTGTGCTGAAATAATGGATGTAGAATACCTCTCCTCGTCCGCCATTGTCAGAGCAAATCAAAGAGGAGCGGGGTAGGAAGGGAAGGGTGAACATCCATGATGTGACAGGCACAATTCTGCATATTAAAAACAAAATGAAATGAGAACATATAAAAATGTCAGACTGTGATGATATCTTTTAGAACATGCCGATGTCTTTTGCAGTGAAGTATAGTAATCGTCTGCGATAAGGATGATAAGTAAAATATTCATTGTGATATCATCTCTTAGTTGCTTGTGTAAGAAATTTACAAATTTATCTCTAGTTTATCAGACCCACATGGTAACTTTAATAGAAATTAGTGTGTCATGAAGGGAAAATACACCCTTTCTTAAATTGCTCTCAAAGGTGTGTAGATTCTATGTGGGCCTAAAACTGGATATCTCAGCCCAATAAAGGGCTGAATTCTTGCTTCCTGACACTCTTCTAAAGTAGTTCAAAAGTAGGGATGGGGGAAGAACAATGTATTCTTTAAGTATTTGTTTCTGAAATAAAATAGTAAGAAGTAGAGACAAACAATGTATTTTTTCAAATCACTAGCTAGGTGCTGGTGGTGTAGCTAAGTTGTACAGCAAGCAGCACACATATCAGGAGTAAGGCCTGGGTTAGATCCTCAATACCCAGTAGGGACCTGGGTCATTTCTGAGTCAACTTGCAAAAAGGGTGGTCTTATCTATTTGGAGATGTCCTTGAGTCTTCCAACCTGGCTCTAAGTTTTACATTGTGGCCTTTACAACAGTGATGTCTGTGATGGTCCCAAAGCTTTTTTCCTGATTTTGTCTCTACTCACCCCCCCTTCCCCATTCCTATACCTAAAAATGAAGAAGGTTTTAAAGATAACAAGTGTTACAGTAATCTGTTCCTGCATAATAAAGTACCACCAAATTTATGGCATATAACAAATTTCCTGCCCCACCCCCCATTTTTGGTGCTGGGGATTGAACTCAGGGACTTGCATTTGGTGGGCAAGTGTTCTACCACTTGAGCCAAACCCCAAACCCTTCCCACACCTTTTTTTAAAGAAAGGCCCTCCCAACCTGTGGATTGCCTGGGCACTTCTGGGTATTTTCATTTTGGTGTTGCTAGGGATTGAACTGGGGCTTTGAGCAGACTAGGCCAGCACTTCACAGTGGAGATACATCCCTACCCACTTCTCTCTACTTCTTGGGCTCCAGTCTGAAGGTGGCAGGTGGGTGTGAGCTGGAGGGGAGGCAGGATGTGTGTGGGCTCTCCTCGCCTCTCAGTCATTATGTAGCCTCACCCTTTTAGTAACTGATAACTGCACTTTTGAAAGTACAAGACACTACTGGTCTGAAGTAACAAGACCAACCCTGATTAAACGTGGGAGAGGATTATACAAGAACAAAAAGTCCTAAGTAGGGTTCACTTCATTTTGGAGACTGGCTATCACCACCACCACAGCTGCACAAAGGAAGAATCATGTCTTCATCTTGGCAGCACATTATGGGTTTCTTTTACCCTTGAGAGAAAACACTATTCCCCATACCTTGTGAATCATATACCACAATGCAGGAAAAATTCTTGAGATGTCATTTATTTTCCAATATGGTAAATTGCCCTTTTGCTTTGATGCGATGCATGGGTGTCATCCTTCCCAACAAACCTCCATCATCCTTTGGATCCCTACAATCCTTGGATGGTGATAAGGGGTCATATCAAAAATATGACCCGTATGTACATGTGTACACGTTCCTGGAGTGAGGATGCCTCGTTTTCTTCAGACTATCATCTGAGGCGAATTTAAGTATGCAGAACATCTCATGATGCTTAGAACACAACAAAACGAGCAGAGCTGAATGGCACACTCCTGTAATCCCAGTTACTTGGGAGATTAAGGCAAGAGGACCAGAAGTTCAAGCCCAGCCTGGCAACACAGCAAGACTCTGTCTCAAAATAAAAAGTAAAAAGGGCTGGGGATAGAGTTCAATGGTAGAGTTGGCCTGGGTTCAACCCTTGGTATTTAAAAAATAAAAAACAAAAAAACTGTTCTGGATTCCTACCTCTGAAATACTCTGTCTGGTAGTGGAGGAGCAATTTATCCTTTATATGTTTGTTTCCAAAGTAAAGGAGCAAAAAATTGGGATAAATATTTTAAAACAGAACAATCACTAGCTGGTATTTGTCACGTTCTAAGAATGTGAGGAAAGAGAGGAACTGGCTTATCTCTCTACCCCCAAGAACTATCCCTGAGGGTGAATCACCCGCCATCTAATACATTGGGATTAGCTTGAAAACTTTAACTTTTATTATTTTGCCACTTGTACCTGGTGAATAGTTAAGAATATACAGTAACTTGAAAGTGGTAGTGCATGCCTGTGATCCTAGCATTCGGGAGGTTGAGGCAGGAGGATCATTGTGAGTTCGAGGCCAGCCTGGGCTACACAGTGAGCTCAAGCCTGCACTAGATTGAGAGACTCTGTCTCAAACCCCTTGACGCAAAAAAAAAGAATATAACTTGATCTGGGGGTGTAGCTCAGCTATACAGTGCTTGCCTAACATGCAAAGTTTGATGCCAGCACCACAGAAGATTAAAAAAAGTAACTTAACAGGACTTTGAATGCCTCCTCCCAAGCAAGCTTTTTCTCGCCTCTCCTTCTTCCCTATTTATTTATTTATTTATTTATTTATTTATTTGGTGCTGGGTATCGAACGCGGGTCCTTGTGCTCGCAAGGCAGGCACTCTAACCACTGGGCTAAATCCCCAACCCCTTCCCTATTTATTAAGTGTTGTTAAGAGATAGCAACCAAGGGCACAACTGGACACATACACTAAAACGCCTACAAAATAATGTGAGCTGGGCACACAGCCTTGCACCTGGGCAGATCAGGCCCCTCTGCTCACTTTGCCCACTGGGAACACAACTGGGTGAAAGAACTCATGCTGGAAGGGGACCCTCTCTGGGCTTAGGGGAAGAAAGAACTTGGTAAAGGATATAGCAATAATTGAAAGTTAATTGGATAATAATCCTAGGTGGACTTAATAACTTTAAAACTATTAAGTTACACCGAACTTTTCCTCACTGCAATCTTTTATCTGTCACATTCCTGGTGTCCAGGAATCCCTTCCAGAAAAGCCCCCACCCATTTCTCAAGAGAATCCAGACACTTCAGCTTGGCTCTCTCACACAGGTAAATACTTTGAATGCTCTCCAGCGCCTTTCTTTCCCCAGTAGCACTTACCAGAACCAGATTGGAGAATACAGTTTCTCACCACCCACAATGATTTCAATTCTCCCAGTGCCCACAGATACACCCTAACACAAAGGAAAATGGTGAATAAGTATGTTAGGAACTTGTACGGAGGTTAGGGGTGTGTTTCGGTGATACAGCACTTGGCTTAGCTTGCGTGGGGCCCTAGGTTCCAACATCTAGAGAGAAGAATTTGTATTTCCCCACCTTTCTGCATGCCACACGTGACAGGGAGGGCCTGTTGTCTCCTTCCATCACTTGCAAAAGGGGAAGAATAGCACAGGAGTTTGTAGGCTTGTTGGGGCTCAAACTCTGCAGAATGCCATTGAGGAAACATCTGGTGCAGGAAATACCCAATACAAGTCATCCGTTCCCATTTACGTCTCAATCTGTAAACTGTGTGAAAAATGCCATTGCAATTAGCACTGCAGATTGCAGAGACTGATCTACTTACAACCCTGTAGCTGTCTTCTCTGATAAGGGTGTGAAGTGCTGGAGCTGTAGTTTTAGTCACAGTTGTAAAACACACTATACTTAAATCACCTGTAGATTCTCCTCACCGTTTTGGAACCTCAGGTGCCAGAAAATGCCATAATCCATGTATGTACAGCAAAATAAACTATTGAAATTAGATGCTAATATTCACTAAAAGTCAATGCAAATTTTTACGAATTCCTGTGACTCCAATTATTTTTAACTCCCACACACCACTTCAAGGTGTAAAAATGTGAGAATTAAAGGCAAGTTGTATTGAATCAGGGTATGCAGATTATTGGAATTCAGACAAACAAAACAGGAAACAACAAGCCTCTTGAGGCAGGTCTCAAGGTTGATTTAACAGCTAGAAAACCAAACTACTCAGAACATCCTTGTCAAGGTGATACACCACAATTAAAACATTTACAGTATTAACTATTACTTTTTGGAGATCAGGATCACTTAAGTATGTAAAGTTAGGATCATTCCATGAACCTTTTTTGTACCAAGAACAATTACATCAAACTTACATAGCCTAATGTTCACTTTTAGAGCTTCTCCTTGCAGGCATTTAAATTTTACTGTAAGAATATGAAAATGTTAGTTTTATATGCTTCTTATTGTAATATTGACCTTAAAATTGGTTTCTGATAAAACTAGTGTGACACAGGCAAGGCTGTCATGAAAAAGTAGAATTCCAGATTTTATTTTTAAAAACATTTTTGAAAAAACACACCCAAGACACAATTTCTTTGATCAATAAACTTTCAAGAAATGGAGCAAGAAATTTAAAGAAATGGACACATTAAAAACTGGCTAATTTGAAATCGGAAATGGGAATTTGACAATGCTACGGGGAATAAGTCCCTGAATATATTTTAAACAAAACCTCACATAACCCAACTGTTCAAGTGGTAGACAAAATAAATTACCATAAATTATGTGCCAAGGCGATTTAAAAACAAAACGAAACAACAGGAGGCGAAGGATTTCCTTCGCTTTTCCAGGAAGTGTGTAACACTGTGCTTCTGGCCTGCAGGCTGGGGCGGAGCGGGAGCTGTCAGACGTCAGGATAGTTGCAGTAATATACCGCGGAGCTGGCATCGGACACCACGGAGGAAATGGCCCCGTGGCTGTCCGCGAGGTTCACACTAGAGTCGTGTCCCTGGTAGGGGAGCCCCATCTCGGGTTTGCACACAAAGTGCAGATACTGTTCGAATTCCGTGCGGTCCACCTCCCCGAGGAGCTCGGCGGCGGGCTGCCCGGGGTCCGTGCCGTCCCGGCAGGACAGCGCCTCGGGCGGGGGCGAAGGCTGCCCGGGGCCCTGCGGGTGCTGCTGAGGCTGCTGCTGCGGCGGCGGCGGCGGCTGCTGCACGTGGAAGCCGCGCGCGCCGCCCGCCGCGGGGGAGCCCATCGCGCCGTAGTACATGTGCAGGGCGCTGGGGGGCGCCAGGAGCCCCGGCATGGCAGGGCCAGCGGGCTCGGGACCCAGGCGCGGGTGCATGGGGCCTGCCGGCTGCTCTGGGGGCACCGCGTAGTCCGACACCTGCGCGTAGCTGTAGCTGCCGGCCGCCGGGCAGTCCCCGGGCAGCGGCGCCGCGAAGAAGGCCGGGTCCGGCTCCACGCTGTCCAGCGGGGACGTGTCGGGCGTGGGCAGCGGGTAGCCGTCGAGCGGGGGCGCGCCCAGGCCCTGGCAGTCGCGATAGTGGCCGCCCAGGTGCGGGGGCAGCAGCGGCGGGCCCGCGGGGAAGCCCTGGTCCGGGAAGGGCAGGCCCAGGCCGTCCATGGCCACGCGGCCGCCCTCGGGGCCCAGCGCGGCGGCCTGCGGCTCGGCGAGGCCATGCAGGAAGCCTCCCTCCACCCGCTTCAGCCGCTTCACCTGCTTGCGCCGCCGTGGCCGGTACTTGTAGTTTGGGTGGTCCTGCATGTGCTGCACGCGGAGCCGCTCGGCCTCTTCCACGAAGGGCCGCTTCTCCGCCAGCGTCAGCGCCTTCCAGGACTTGCCTGCTCGGGGTGGGAGGGCGGAGAGGGACGCGGGGCTTACCGGCTGTACCCCGGGTCCCGGGCATCACCTGGTCTCCCCTCCCACCTCCCAATATAGAACTGGGCAACCCGAAGTGGAGGTCTGGGACTCCTTCCGATCCAAGCATTTGGAAGCCAGGTCGTCCATCCGAGGGGACCCTGCACTTCTTGAAGCCTCCTGGAAATAGCTCCCCCATCCCAGTCACCAATCTCCCCGTCATTCGAAAAATTGGGAATGTCCAGTAGGCAGGAAAAGGGTCGGGGACAAGCACCACCCAATTCAGGGATAGCAGTACTCTAGACACCGCTGAGATGCGCCAGGACCCCTCTCCCCAGAGTTTTGGACGCGCCCAGGGCCCCCGGGTTATCCGCGGCTCGGACGATCAGGGCCGAAAGCCTGTTCGGAGAGTCCGGGACTGGGAGGCGGGAAGGGAAAGGAGGGGCGCCCAGGGAAGAACGAGGGTACCCTAAATCTTGGGTCCGGGTTTGGCCCACAAGAGCTCCACCCGTTTTGGCCCAAAGAAGTGGCTCTGTGACCGGCACAGGCGCGCCTGCAGGCCTGGGGCCGCGGCTCACACTCACCTAGCATCTTGCTCAGCTCCGCGTTGTGCAGATCCGGGTTCTGCTGCGCCAGCCGCTTGCGCTCGTCCTTAGCCCACACCATGAACGCGTTCATCGGCCGCCGGATGCGAGACTCGCCCTTGGCTCGGCCCGCGGTCCCTCCCGGCGCTCCGCTGCTCGCCGCCACCTCGCCCTTCACCTTCATGTCCCCGAGGGGGCTCAGCGACTCGGCCCAGGGGCACGGGCCCAGCCCTGCCATCACCGCGGGCAGCGCGCTCCGGGGCTGGCTCTGGTCGTCACTGGCGTACCCCGCATCCGGGCTGCTCATGGCGCTCCAGCCCTGCCCCGAGCCCCGCTACCCTCCGCCGGACACGCCGCCGCCCCCGGCCGGGGAGGAGGGGAGCGAGGCTGCAGACGCCCGAGGGTTGCGCGGGTCCTGCCGGCCCGAACCTGCCACCAGAGTCCCCACTCAGTCCCGGCCCTCGACGCAGGTAGCGCCCCCCAGTCAGCCCAGTGACAGTGCGGGCGTCCCGGGCCGCGGGGCTTTTTCTGCACAGATGTGGCCAATAGAGCGGAGGGGGCGGGCCGGGAAGGCACCGCGAGGACCACGCCCAGGCAGAGGTCCGAGTCCCAAGTCCCAGTTCAGCCCCGCCCGCCTCTGTCCCCTCCCCCGGACCCGCGCCCTGACCTACCCAGGGCCCCCGGAAAAACTGGCTGGAGCCAGGCTCTGGCGCCTCGTACTACCGACCCGGGAAGAAGACTGCGGCAAAACTTTCTGCGGGTGTGGACTGCATAGCACGAGAGAGCATCTGCCCACGGTACTACACAGGAACACACCAAACATTCACACCACTATCTTTTAAAATACCACCTTTATTGTATGAAGCAGTAGTATTCCAATGGTCTCCTTCCAAGAAACTGCACAGGGGTGTCCTTCAAATTTGTTTTCTGAAAGAAGATACTGAGGACAATAAATGAACACATTCTCTCCCCGAGGGCTCAGCTTGCTTGTATTTAAAATGTATGTCCAAGGGGAATTCTTACTTTTAAAAGGAAGATTAAATACGGAAAAGACTTTCTGTCTCTAATATTTCATCCTGAAGAATTTTAAACTTTTACTCATGATAAAACTTGAAAAATAGGTACTTGATTCAGCAGCACAGATACCAAAACTTGAACGATACAGAGAGGATTCGCGTGACCCCTGCGCAAGCACGATACACACTGATGGGCGTCCCGAGGTTTTTCAATTGCATGCTTCATCTTACATAAGAAACCTAAGATATATGTAAATATGCACGTAAAATAAAAATAAAGAAGAGATGAAGGGAGACTAGAAGGTAAACTCCTGGAGATGGGGAAGGGGAAAAGAGAAAGAGGGAGGAAAAGTGAGAGAGGGGTAAAGAAATTCTGTGTTATAAACACGCACTAATAAAAAAAAAGGAAAAAATTGTACGTGAAATATGTAGGATAAATAGAACAATTTCTCCTATGTGCTTGGTTAAAAAAAAAAGGCAAGACTTAGTGTTGATTCCTAAAATGTAAAGATGACTGAGGCCCTGGGATCGATACCTAGCACCACAATACATAAATTAAAGCAAAAATACAATGTAAGCTGGGCACAATGGCACATGCCTGTAGTTTCAACCCTTTGGAAGGCTGAGGAAGGATTTTGAGTTTGAATCCAGCCTGGGCAACTCAGTGACTTAACAAGACCCTATCAAGAAATAAAGTTTTAAAAAGGAATGGGAATGCAGGTGAGTGCAAAGGCCCCTGGTAAGGGTTCAACCCCGAGGGGTAGGGAGCAAAAGTAGTAGCATCGTTTCTATCAGTGCTCGTTTATTAGCAGGAAGAACATCCCTTTGAGCAGCAAAATAATTGTATCTCATAGAGTCAGTTTGAGGCAATTAGCCTTTCAGATCATTAGGAAATTTCTCTACATTTCTTTAGACTGGAAAGAAAATCTGAATGACTATTAAACTTGTGGTAAGACATGAAAAAACTTTTCTGTGGGATTTAAAAACAAGCACTTAGGTGAGACACAGCCTGCCATTCACAGGTCTTAGCACCCTCCAAACCTTAAGGAACTACTCTGTCCTCCAACCAGTCCTGTGGGTTGGACAATATTATAGCCAAAGGTGAGGAAACAGGGGCACAGGTTAAACAATTTGCCAGAGATCAAAGAAGCATTGGGAGGGTGAAATTTACACCCGGCTGTCTGCCTTCAGACTGGGAGCTCTTAATTACTAAACCCGGCCATTATGTTTGTGTATTCGTATTATTTTCAAAACCATCATAGTCATTCCTACGGGGGGGGGTGATTAATACATCAGTCTCCAGAACAGATTTGAACAGATTTTCATTGCTTGTTATCAAGGGGTAATGAAAAAGTAGTGCCAGGGTCTGAGAGGTAAAATGTTGTAGGTTTTTATGTGATATTTCAAGGACAAAATCATTTATCAAGTCTGGCTTGCTAGTAGTGTCCATTAAAAACAGAGCCGTTGCTAACACCTGGCCTTTGGTTTCTCTGGCATTGCTTTTCCTGTCTCTAGAACTCATATATAATTCTTTTAAACCAACTTGTCTTTAGCTCTTCAAGGATCTGTACAGCCTTGGCAGTCGTCTGTTCCCCTTAGCAGCCAGTCTTCCTACAGGGTCACATTAAGGCAGTGGTTTTAGTTGCTGGGTCTCATAGGTCCAGGCAAGAAAAATTTAAATCTGCTTAAATACATCAGTAGAGGCCCCAGCACACCCCGCAAATAGAAATCAGTAGAGGAATTGCTTTTTAATTGGTGGTTTTCAAGCAATTGAATGTAATTTAAACTAGTGATGTGCGTTCAAGCTTTATTTTTTCTGAAAAAAAAAGCTCTCTTGGAAACAGTGTGTGCTGAAAATAGATAAGTAAGGAAACTAGAGTAAAGATAGAATTATTACAAATTAATCTAGCGCCTTCCTCCTTGCTGTTCCTGGTTTTTCCAGATTTTTTTCTGTTCTTTTTTCTTTTCTTTTCTTTTTTTTTTTTGTAGTTCTGGGGACCTTGCTCTGGGCTACATTCCCAGTCTTTTTCAAATTTTTTATTTTGAAACTAGATCTCACTAAATCGCCCAGGCTCGGCTCGAACTTTTGATCCTCCTGCCTCAGCCTCTCAAAATTTTCTAACTTTTATAGGTAGTAATAAATATCTTTTTAAAGATCTCGAAGCAGAATTTCTCTTCTTACAAAATATTTTATGAACTAAGAGGGTCATTTTGAATGAAGAATGAAAACCAAACAAAAACAATTCCTGGTCCAGAATCCATTTTCGATGGGGATTTAGCTCAGTGGTTAGAGTGCTTGCCTAGTAAGCACAAGGCCCTGAGTTCGTTCCCCAGCACCAAAAAAAAAAAAAAAGCTAAGAATCATTTTCTCTGTCTAAAGCAATCCATTTGACTAATTTCCTCAAAGATAAGATAAAGTACAGGAAACATAATCCAGGTGTGGGTCTAGAAAATGTAGATGCACAGTTCCACCCTCCATCCTTCTGTGCTTCCGTGCGTTCCGGAGAAGAAAATCTAGGAGTTCTTGAGCTTTAGGATTATTGTTTTCTCCTGCACTGGTTCCTGGAGGCCAGCTACTGATCTTGGTCAGATATAAAGTTACTGAGAAATCAGATGAAAGTACACATACCCAGGAGGAACCTGGAGCTTCAGATTTTGGCACTTAACCCCCTTACTTCTTAAAACACCCTCCCTGGGAGTCATAATGTTCACTTAGCAAACGAACCACGAAGGAATTGTGCTGTCTTTCCAAGACCAGGTCCCCTTTACGTACCGTTACCTCGGTCTCATTTCTTCCGATCATTCCCTTGACATGGGGGCGGGGGGACTGCAGGCGGCGGTGCCGCAGACGTGGTGAGGTGTGTGCTCGTATTTCGGTCTCCTCGCTAAACGCGGCATTGGAGCCCCTGACGGTATCAGAGCCAGCCACAAATGCCACATGTAAAGAAGCAAACATCCGGAGCGGCTTCCTGCAAGCCTTGCTTTTCTCAACCTAAGAGATTTACGGGTGTGTGTGTGTGTGTGTGTGTGTGTGTGTGTGTGTGTGTGCAGTGAGAGCCTAGTACACCCGCTTTGCAGCCGGCGGTGTGCAGCGCAGCTCACAGAGCGGGAGTTCTAGGCTCCTGCCCTACTGATTGCGCTCACACCCCAGGGTCCCCGGGCGGGACCCAAGACCCGAAAGACTGGGCAAGGAAGCGACTAATGTCGCAAGAAGCTGTGCCCGTCACCACTTGAGGTCTTTGGCCAGCGGGTACAGAAATGAACCCTGGTAGGTGACGAACTGTGGCTCAGACCTGGAGTCAGAGCCGCGCGTTTCCGCGGGCCTCCGACCGGGCTGGGTGATTTCCGGCCGGCTTTAGTGTTTTTGAGGCTTGGAACGTGGGAGCAGAGGAAGGGACTCTCAAGGGATCAGGACGGCGCCGTGGGCACCGGGCAGATCCGGGCAGGCTTTGGAGAGCAAGCTCGTGGGGGCGGGGAAACCCAGGGAGACGCCGGGCGGCCCTCGGATGAGCAGACGGCGGTGTCCCTAGAGCGCAGGACCACAGCACGGCCTGTGCCTTTGCGAGTCCTGCCGGCCTGCTGCTGGGAGGAAGGGGATGTGGGTGCGAGGTGCCCCAGAGGGCGCGGAGCAGCCCCGCGCGCCCACCGGCACCCGGCTCCCCGGCTCCAGCCCGGCGCCCTCGGTGCCTTTTGCGGCTCCTCCCGGTCGCCAGCCCAGCCCCGCTAAGGTTCGGGGTGGAGGGTGAAGGTTGGCGGCAGGGGAGAGGCGGCGGTGGAGTGGGGCGGAAGGTAGTGGTCACCCCCGCCCCTTTGGCCCGCGCTGGACCCCCCAGTCCCCTCTACACCGGTGTCTCCCGCGGGCCAAAAACGGGCGACAGCCAAGCGGTTTGGGGGACCGTTGTTCCCCTGGAAGGTGCGAGCTTTCTTCCTACTTCGACGCCGTCTCCCGTCCGCTTTGCTACCGCATCCCTCCCCAGACCCCGCCCGGGCAGAGGGCGACTCCTCGGCGGAGTCCGGGTTCCCGCTCGGCCCCGCCTGGGGTTTGCGCCGGCAAAGCAGGAAATGCGCTGTTCCCGGTCCGCTTCCCTGCTCAGAAACGGATCAGCGGGTGTTTCTTAGGTCCCTCTCCCACAACCGTGGTCCCCGGCTGAGCGGTGGGCTGAGCCCGGTGTTTGGAATCTCTTGCGGCTCTGGGGTGAGGAAGGGAGTCCGACCCCTAACGCAGGTCGAGTTACACACACACACACACACACACCCGCCTCCTTCGCACCTTACTCCTTCCGTGTCTGCCTCGCACGTTAAAGGGAATTCCAAGTGCGATTTGGTATCTATGATGACTGATGCTGCTGCACATCTAGAGCCCTTTCGCTCCGCCCGCACCGTGAAAGGGGCCAAGGCTTCCTCGGCGAGTTGTGTCCCCGAGTGACCAGACAGCCTTATCAGTGGCAGGTCCATTTCCACTCCCACCCAGAGGAGAGCAGACACGGCCCCTGCCTCCAAGGAATGCACAGGCAGTATCATTAGTCTTCTTCCTTGATTTATTAATGTCCAGCTGGGTGTTGTAGGTCTCTGCTCCTGTATTAATTTGTTCCTGGCATGTGAAGCTGAGGCTGACTTTAGTAAGTCGAGCGCTTTGATTTTTTTTTTTTTCTACTAGGGGTAATTGGTTGCCTTTCCACCCTGAAAACTCTGCCAAGTTTCCCTAGGAAGCAGGGCTGGGTTGCGCCAGATGGTTGGTTAGGGCACGGTGTGCATTCTGTGATTGATCACGGCAGTGATCAAAGTTAAATAGGTCCTAAGACAGGCCACTCCTGCCAGCACCTTCACTTGCTCTTCTGTGTAACTTTAGCCACAAGCATACAGGAGTTTTGAGCCATGACCTGGGTTAGCTTCCGAAGTTTCTAAAAAGGAAGGAAAACAGGAATCCTTGCTGGAAGGCAATGCAGTCAGTTTTCAGTTGCTCAGTTACCTAGAGGTTCCCTTCAGTCCTTTGTTGTCTTTGTTTCATTCAAGTGGCAACACAAGGTCTTTGGCTTATTTCATCTTTACATCCCTAGAGCACATGCAATTCATCCATTTTTGTTGTTGTTTGTTTTGTTTTTTGAGACAGGGTCTCGCTCTGTAATTCAGACTGGCCTTGAACTGACTCTGTAGTCCAGGCTGGCCTTGAACTCATGGCAATCCTCCTGCCTCAGCCTCTGAATGCTGAGATTACAGGCATGCACCACCGTGCCCTGCTTAATTCATCAACCTTTATTAATATTTACGGATACCATACTGGCTGTCCACCCAAAGCAAATGCTAGGGCCATCTTTCTCACAGGCAAGCCACTGAGCGTGACCCCCGCAGCCCCCTGCAAATCCTCTGTTCTAACGCAAACACATCCAAGTAGGCTTGTGGTTACGACTTCACACCTGGAATGTTCTCTCTCACCCTCTCCTGGAACAGGAGTTCAAGTAACTCAAATTCTGTTGCTTTTCTGAACGCATTTGCCTTGGAAGTCCAGGCCAAGAATGTACACGGATAATTTTACCATTGGATAGAATGCAAAAGCAACTGTCTTTGGAAGATTTTTCAAAACTAATTTTTAATATGAATTTTTCATAATCACAGAATACAGTTTACAAATCACTTTCCCTAACTCATGTGGGCCTTCCCACAGTCTCTGTGGGAGAGATTTTAAAAGGGGCCTAATTAAAAATATATTTTAAAAAATATATTTTATCTTACTTGCTTTGGCAGCACATATACTAAAATATATTTTATCAATGTCTATTAATTTTTACAAAATATTGTTTCAAAGTGGTATTTTCACATAAACATGTAATGTATTTTGAGCATCCTCATCTCCCAATTACTTTCCCTTACACCTCTCATTACCCTCTTTACTCCCTTTCTCTTGCTTTCTCTTGTCTAACAGTCTTCCTTCTCCTTTCATGCCTTTTTTTTTTAGATTCCACATGTTAGGGAAAAAATGGATACTTAACTGAGTCTGGTACTTACCTTTCTGAGTCAACATGATAATCTGCCGTTCTATCTATTTTCCTACAAATGACATGATTTTGTTCTTCTTTATGGTTGCATAATACTCCATTGTGGATACAACCACATTTTCTTTATCTATTCATCTGTTGATGTAGCCCTATTTTTTTGGGAATGAGACTAAGAGAGGATCAGTGATTCAAGGTCACATGGCAAAGGTGCTTGGACAATCTATCTGCCCTTGCTAACTACAGTGGGTCTTGTTTTGAAATCCTTTCATGCCTTGTATATAGCTAGTGAGGGTTCTATTAAGAAATTTGTAGAGACTAAAGACAGTAGATAGGTGGGGATCAATTAAGATCCCTGACAAAGAAACTTGCAATTTTGTCCCTAACTGGGTCATGATAAAATTTTAGCATCAAAGATGCAGCACTGTCAAGAAGAAAGTATTTTCATTTAGAATATCTATAATTAGGTTTTAACAGTCCATTATCTAAGCCTTATGACATCTCACTTATTTTCATGATTCTTTCAGATAAACAGATTCTAATTCAGCTTAAAAAATAAGAAGAGTTAAAAGTATTCAAAATATGAGGAAGTTGAAGTCTTCAAAATTTTTGTCCTTATGTTACATTCTTTCAGACAGTATGATACTTAGTTATCCTGAATTTTTATGGTTTTGTTCATCACCTCTTTAAGCTATCGTAATTTATGGAGCCTGTCTTAAAGACATAAAAATGGGGGTTGGGGATTTAGCTTAGTAGTACAGCACTTGCCTAGCAGGCGCAAGGCTCTAAGTTTGATCCCCAACACCCTCCCCCCTACAAAATGACATAAAAATGTCCAGCAGCTGGGTAAAGTAAATTCTCTCTACTCTTACTGTTGTTGGGAGACAAATGGGTGGCAAATGCTATTGATTGTATTTTACAAAATGGAAAATTAAGGCATAGAACAGTGTGGTAACTTGCCTACTGCTTCCATGTCATCCTAAGCAACAAGTTAATAATCTACTCATTTAATTGACAAAGAATTATCTAGCATCTGTAAATGAGAGGTCCAGCACAGTATGGCATGGCTGGTAATGAGTATAAACATGGGAAATTGAGCTGCATAGGACTGAATTCTAATTCTACAGCTTACCAGTTGTGTATCTTTGGATATGTTACTGAACCTTTGTATATTTCATCCATAAACCAGAGAATAATAGTAGAGATTTGTTGCTTTTTCTTTGTTAAAAAATTTGTACTTAGTACATGTTTGCAGTACATAATGATTATATTCATCATGGGGAGTTGCTAACACATCTTAATTCTTTTTACTTTCCCTCTCATCCCTCCCCCTCCTTCCATCTCTTGGTCCCCTTCCCACTGGCAAAAGATCTTGCTCTCTGTTTCCTCCTAATTATTTATTTATTCTCTTTATTTATATTTTGAATTTCTCATATAAGAGAAACCATGCGACCCTCAGCTTGTGTGTCTGATGACCTCAGAGAGTTTTATGAGGATGAAATGAGTTAATTGTTCATAAACCACTTAAAATACAGTTGGGCATATATTAAGTACTACATGAGTATTTAATAAATAAAATAAAATTTAAGTTAATGCATTAACTAATTAATTTAATTCCATAGAATTGAGAGTAAATGCATGATAACAACTAAAGAATTTCATAGTGTGTAACATCTACCATAGTAATAACTCACATGGTCGTACTTTAAGTTGTCTGTTACATTCACGAAGCTTTTAGGGAGGTTTCTGTAAACTATTGTGCATTTTCTGATTGTATTTGAATGTGAACATTTTTACTCTGATTGGGAAAAAAAAAAACTTTGTGACTCTCAACCTTCTAAAACCCTAAAAGAGCAAGGAAAAATACTTAGAATTGTAAACGTTAAAACATTCTATTTAAAAAATTTGAAATGAAAAGAGACAACTTGCAAACCACTACTTACCTGGATAGGCTTAGATTCCTCTTTTAAAGACATAGAAGCAAAGTTTAATTTAGATAACCATTCTTGGTACACATGTATTTCAAAGGAAGAATAATCCACAAATGTCCTAACCTGGCCTAGTCCTTTGTGTGTTGTATAGTGAAAAAATTCTAAAGTCTAGTCTTGGTTGTTCAATAACTTGCTTCTATGTAAACTATGAATCACTTATACTACCTAATACTTAATTTTCTTAAAAAAAAAAAAAAGAAAGAAAGAACAGGAAAATATCTGGTCTCTTTCTAACTTTTCCAGATAAAGAAGTGAACAAATAATCATAGAGACTTTTACAAAGTAAAAGTGCTAAGTATAACTGTGCTTGTGTGTGTGTGTGTGTGTGTGTGTGTGTATGGATGCATGCACATACCGAGGGATGACTGTGAATATTCAGAGATATATGGACTTAGACAAGAGTCATTCTACAGAAAGAAAACAGCAAACTGACATAAAATGGAAATCAGAGATTTTAAGGAAAGCTTACAGCTTTGGGTTACAATAGAATGCTATTTTGTTGAGGAAAATTTTTTTAACATTTATTTTTAATTAATTACTGCACAGAAGGTCCCAGATTTGACACAGGAGAAACCAGGTTCTACTTTCGTAAACTAAGACTATGGATTTACTGTAGTATCATTCTGTTAGTGACGCCAATAGATTATTTTATTGGCTAATTTAAAAGTAGAATATGAAGACAGAATTGACAAGTCTTTCTTTATGATATTTTTTTATTATGAAACAGTTCCCTAAAACTTACCTGGTATTTATGAAATACTAGGACTCAGAAGGATTACATAAGCACAAATGAAAGTGCTTGTTACTTACATGGCTATATAAATACACAAGTGTTCTTTTAAAGTCATTTGTTTATTTATTTATTTAGGGTGCTGGGGACTGAGCTCAGGGGCTTGCACTTGCTAGGCAAGCACTCTACCACTAAGCTAAATCCTGAGCCCCTAAAGTCATGTATTTTGAAATAATTTCAAACTTGTAGAGAAGCTGCAAGAACAGTACAAAGAACTCCAACACCGTCACTGAGAATCCCCACTTTGTTATTTTATTTTTTGACACAACTGAAATAAACACAATTTATCCTAACTGAAATAAACATAATTTCCTACACTTGCTCAACTTGTTCTTCCTTTAAAAATGCATATATGTATGTGTATATATACATATATGTACAATACTGTATAAGTATACATTAGTATATCATACATATGTTTACAGCCACATAACATATTATCATATAACTAGATCATAAATACTACATAAATATATAACATGGATATATTGTTTTACTTTGTGTGTTAAATTGTATGTGGATAATTAGTCTTCTTCTGAGCCTTATTTGAGAGCAAGCTGCAACAACATGATATCTCATCACTCTTCCACATACTCCAGTGTGTATTCCTGAAAACTAGGATGATTTCCCAATAATCACCAAATAATGAAACAAACCAGAAAATGAACATTACTACCTTATTTCTCTACCATCTAAGCCACAGATCCAATTCAAATTTCCCAACCTGTTCTGACAGCATTTCTTCTCTCTTTCTGGTCCAATATCCAATCCAGGATTCCATGTTACATTTTACTATCAGGTCTCTTTAATCTTTTTTTGCCTTTTCTACAACTTTTATGGTTTTAATATCTGCAGGCCTTTCATTCCAAGAATGCTCCACAGCCAGGTTAAGGTGATGATGGCTCACAAATTCTTTGCAGGAAACCCATGAAAATGGTGGTGTTCTCCTATCAGGCACAGCAGGGGATGTAGGATGTTAGCCACTGCACGGTCATTGGTGATAGTCACACTGATCACCTGATCCAGTTGGTGTTTGTTCAGGGCTTGTAAAATCAAGTAACCACTTTTGCTTAGGAATTGAACAGCATTTCTTTGTAGGAGGATTTCTGCCGTTATACTAATATCATACTCCTTGTCAAAGCTCCACCCGCCTGCCTTGGCATACACTTGGTGAGTGACAAATGGTGACAGGTGGTGGTTTCTATTCCCATCATTCTTTCTATTTTAATGCACTCCATTATGAGGAAGTTTCCCATTGATTTATTTATTTATTTATTTATTTACTTATTTTGGGTACTGGGGATTGAACTCAGGGCCTTGTGCTTGCTAGGCAAGTGCTCTACCACTGAGCTAAATTCCCAACCCCCCACTTATTTATTCTTGTACTCATATCAGTATGGACTCATGGGTTCCTTCTCTATTCAATGGTTTGTAATCCTTAACTAATGGTATTAGTTCAGAGTCCAAGCTGATGCAGATTTGGCCAGCAGGGCCCCTTTCAAGCTGGCTCCCATATCCTTCTGATATACCCTTATCATTCCTTGGCCCTTTCCATAAACGATGGTGTAAGAAGATATTCCAGGCTCATCTTCAAGGAGCCAGGAGCATCTTTCAGTAGAGATGGCAATAAGAAATGAAGATCTGGGCTCTCATGGATACTGAGGTACCCTCTGCTTCCAGGTACCCTCAGCAGATAGAATTAGGAAATACCTGTGCACATACATGTGAAATAGCCCCCCATCCCCAGTTTTCCTTTCTATGGTTTCCATTAGCCAAGGTCTACCATGGTCTGGAAATAGTGCATGGAAAATTCTAACAATAAATTATTCATAAGTTAAATAACTTTTATCAGAGTATGTTGTTCTAATTGCTTTTTATTATTATTGTTAATTTCTTCATCTACCTCTTAATTTATAAATTAAATTTTATCATGGATATGTGTGTGTAGGAAAACACAGTATAAGAAGTGATGGTGAACTGTTTAGAACTGTCAGTGATGAATAGCTGGTTGCGTCATGTGTGCCATAAATTTGCCACCACTGGTATATGGAGTGTTCAGTATTATCCTCAGTTTCAGGCGCACGCTCAGGGTCTTTAAATGTGTCCATACACATACACATCTATCTGTAGCCATTTCTATATCTACCTAGAGAGAGTTCTATATACATACACACATACATATATACATACCTTGAGTTAGTTCAGAATACTTCCAATTCCAATCCAACACCTCAGTGTTCTTTCTAGACTGCTACCTTTCCATATTTGTAAATCCTTTTTTCAGTGGTAAGAAACCTGGCTCCTTTTCCCTTCAGCATATGTGCATAGTTTCGCACTGTAATGTATCTCCTAACCACTCCACCTACCTGCTCTTGATCCCCTTTCTTGGCTCCAGGTATGCCAGCACCTCTGTGTGGGCATTTGCCAGCCCCTTGACTGTTTCATGCACCAAAGCAAGGGAGAGAAAGAGTTACTGGTTTAAATTTACTTGAAAAGTTTTTAAAGTATTTAAAGTGATCATAAACTAGAATCAAAGTTTTCTTCCTCACTGCCTTTAAGACCTGCTGGCACATTCCTTAGGAATAAGCCAAATACAAAATCACAAGGCATTTTTTTGTTTGTCTTGGAGAAAGATCACTTATCATTTTGAAACCATAACATTGCACCATGAATAACCAGAAAATACTTCATGGGCTTTCAGTCATGGCTAAAGCAAAACTAGAGATTGACTTGACCTTGTAAGATTTCTTTCCTTCAAAACTATAAGAAAGGGCTGGGGATTTAGCGCAACTGGTTGAGCACTTGCCTAGCAAGCGCAAAGGCCTGAGTCCAATCCCCAGCACCAGCCTCCCCCCAAAAAAACCATAAGGAAGGGTTAGGAATGTAGCTCAGTGGCAGAACATTTTGCCTAGCATATACAAGGCTTTGGGTTCAATCCTTAGCACCACATTTAAAACAAAAACAAAAAAACCCATACAGAAAAAAAAAAAAGGAATAGCATTAAATAAGATTTTCCAGATGTGTTCATAGACTTTGTGGCAGCTTTGAGGAAATACTTTGAAAATATATTGCCTGTCCCCACTGTCAGTCCTCCCCCCACCCACCCCAATGTATACGCATTTCTTCCTATGATCTTAAAGGAAGAAAATAATGTGTGACAAGTCACATTTCTTGACTTACCCTAAGTTCAGGGTTGGCCGATCTAATTTATACCACTTTTATGCATGACTGAACTCCCATGAGTCATTACCATCTTCAGCGTAAGAGCAAGTTCAGTGGAGAGACATAACATGAAGATCAACCACTGCGTCTCCAAAACAGGCTCAGTCACCCTCTGAAATCTGCACCCACCCTGAGGTGCTTTCTCTGAGCAGATGTGCTTGCCTGCGACCAGGGACAACCTGACAGCAAACGGGAACAGGTACAACCACGGCAGATGACCTAGTGCGCACACACGCGCGCGCGCGCATGCACGCACAGGCACGCACAGGCACGCACAGGCACGCACTCACAGCCTCTTCTCTCCTGCACCAATCTCTCTCCCTTTCCATATGCAAAGCAGGCGGGTTCCCATGGAGTCTGGTCCGCAGAAAAGTTGGTAATAAAATATTCCAGAGCCAGAAGGGGCAGCTGCTGGCGAAGAAAGACCCTAAGTGTGCAGGATGTGACAAATGTTCATCATATACGTAATATTTACTAGGTTGATCATTCTATGCAGTGAGACAACACATATGAACTCAATTGTAGGGTGGTTGCTCACATTGAAGCTTCAATTCTTGAGTAGCTCAAGTCTTCCTAGTTGGAGGGCGATGCGAATCTGATTTTGCTGGTATTTATTCTATTCTATTTAACAAATAAATTACAATAACCTACTTATAAAGGTGATTAATGTAAATACTTTTTAACAGTTTCACTGAGGTTTTGATTTAAGTGCCTTTTCCTGGTGCTGGTCAGGCCCTTGAACGTGACAGGCAAGCTGTCTACCCCTGAGCTGCACCCTCAGTCTGATCTGGGTACATAGACCAGAGACTGGTCCTTGTATCATCCAATGCACACGCATAACATCACAATCGCCAGTTCCAACTCAGTCCTATGTCTGTATCCCACCCACGAGGGTGCCCTCATGGTCCCACATGAACTGGTCTTTTCTTTTTACTTGGCTGTCTTGGCACCCTCTGTCCCCATAGCCAAGTGCTAGCCAACAGTATTCTGACTTTTCTAGAACATATCAACTCCATCTTCCTCAAAGCCTGTGTCTCTTCAAGTGGAAGTAAAGCATCCAATATTTTCTTATAGCAGGCTCCTTCATTCACCTATTCGGAGAAAATGTCCTACAGAGTTAATGTTCCCTTCCTCTTGCACAAACTTGTGTCACACTTTTCTGACCTGCTTAATAATTTCTTAAAGCACTTATTATTTAGCAGCATATTTATCTATCCCCTGTATGACCCCCGAGATGTTATCTGTGTTGTTCATGGCTGTACACCTTGTGTCCATACCCCTGAATGGCCCATTGTGAGAACTCTGCAAAACTTATTGAGTGAATAAAGGATCACTGAGACTAAACACATTAAAGCATTTCTGGTGGACCCTCAGTTGGATCAAAGCTGGGGAAGTTTTTGACTGCGCATTTTCATGTCGTATCTTTTTAAAAACATTCTTAGAACTTGTATTGCTTTTACTGAAGCCTCATCATGTCAGTTTGAGAAGAGGAATGTCCCTAAAGGGGATACGCCTAGGGACATGGATTTCATTAACAGAGTATTATCTTACAGAGTGTCTAGGAACTTTCCAAAGAAGGGTGATGCTTATAAGAACCTCTAAATAATTTTGACTGATTAGGTATCTTAATCCAGTTGCCAGTTAATTGTGTTTGTTTGTGATTGAGAGTATGATTTGCACCTACTCCCCCTCCACAATCGCCCTGTGTTTGGAGAAAGCCAACTTCATATCTGCAGCACACTCTTTGAAGGTGTTTGCAGAGAGGATGAGGCCTCAGCTATCACCTGGAGCCAGGAGCTGGCAAGAAGGAATCCTCATCAAGCCACCTGCAGGTTGACTAAGAAAGATTCCTACGCCACGGGCAAACAAGATCTGAGGACAGGCGCTCACTCCCCACCCTGTCTCTTCATGCAGGTCACTATTTCTAGGGAGAAGATTACTCAGTCGTTGAAAGGCCCATTACAACATGTTCTCTTGAGCAAGGCTTCCCAGAGACTCCCTGGGGAGAAGGATGATGTTTCCCTCATTTTTGGTCTATCAAACAGTGATACTTTTAAAATACAATAAAAATACAGTAAGTCTCTAGAAAAAGAAGACAAAGACATACAAAAAGAGCACAGACTCATATTTTCTGTTAAGTTTCAGCAGGGGCATCAAGTCACTCTCACATTGTGCCTACAGTTACTACCTGCTTACTATGGAGTTTGAGGTTCTCGTTAGGATACACTGAGGGTCTTAGAACAGCAGCACCTCCTTTTGTTTATTTTGCAATTTTAGGTTGCCAGTCCTTTAAAAAGGAGATATCAAACTGATTAAAAAAAAAAAACCTATCACTCACAAGCACCAAACCAATAGTAATGCCATTTATTGACAGTATTGCCCGTTGCACAACTAGGTGTTTGCTTGGACAGTCAAATGCACTGAGTAGAGGTGAGTGGGGGTGATGTGGCTGCATTCAGCTTCTCTGCCGGAATTTGGTTTGGGTGTGGATGGAGTAGGAAGGCTGAACAGCAATGTGTGTGTGGTAAAGAGAAAAGGGGGGACTGGAACTTTCAGGTTAACCTAACCTTCCCATGACCTGCTTCTCAACAGCAGATTTGAATTCTTTCTTCTGCTGCCAAATATTTAAACCTATTTTACTAACCATAGCTACTCCTACATGGCAAATATTTCTCTTTCTGTTTTAGTGATGAAGAAACTGAAGGGGAGTTGCTAGTAGCTGGTCTGTTTGGGGAATCTGGTAGCAGAAGCCACAGCTAAAGCATTGAATTCTTTACCTACAGCTTTTCGGGTGGTGACCATTGCAGGCTCATCTCTGTGCCTCTCAGCCTGTGACATAGTGTAAGTGTGAGCCACACTTGTCAGGTGCTGACTGTAGATCTAATAGGATCAAACTTTTTGGCCAAAGAACTCTCCTTTGCTAGAAATTTCTAGACATATCTTTTACCGCCTCCTTCTAAGGGCACTTGGAATCCTGCCTGTGGAAAAGCCCTTAGAGTCCCATCTTTCTTTTGTTCCCACCGTAAGTAACAGTAGTTGAAAGTTTCCATAAATGAAAAATTATCATGTATAAATTACTGATTTTTGTACAGTTTATTACCTTACTAAAACCTTTGTTCAGGCAGGGGGTTTAAAATTGTTACTGTATTTTTCAGGCAGACACTTGAACTGTTATCTGCAATTCTTGTCATTTTTAATTAGAACCAGCTATGTTCTCAAAGATGCCATATCCCTTCCATTTAAAATTTCTTTATAAATAAGCTAAGCATGATGGTATATGCCTGTAATCCCAGCACTCTGGGAGGCTGAAGCAGAAGGATCACACATTCAAGCTCAGCCTGAGTGATTTAATGAGACTCTGTCACCAAAAAAAGAAAGAAAGAAAGAAAGAGGGAAGGAAAAGAAAAGAAAAGAAAGAACTGAGGATGTAGCTCAATCCAAAGACTGTGGGTTCAATCCCTAGTACTGCAAAAGCATCAGAAGGCGGGGGGGGGGAGGGTCTTTATAAATAGCTTTCCTAAATTCAAATAAACTGCAAATTGTATTACTTAGCTATTTTACCTATCTGTACATTTTCTCTAAGTCAGACATTCATGGCCTTTTAGAGTAAAATCTTCCTGTAAGGAAAAGGGGTAAAATTGTTACACTGTCAAACTTGCTACAACATGGAGGAATACACAGGAGAAAAATGGGGGGTTTTGGAGAATTATTTTTAGATATAAGGCACTTGCAAAATACATTTAAGATGATCTAAAAAAAAAAGATGATCTATTGCTTTGTTAAAAGAAGTTGTTGCAGTAGTTAATATAGCCTTTTAAAAGATGTGAATTTTAAAAAATTACTTATGCAAAGTATAGTATATAATATTTTGTGAGTATTCTTATATACATACTTTAATTTAATTACTTTTTTTTTTTCTTGAGACAGGATCTCACTTTGTAGTTCAGGCTGGCCTTGAACTCATTATGTAGCCCTGGCTGGCCTTGAATTCCAGGCGATCCTCCTGCCTCAGCCTGCTGAGTGCTGGTATTACTGGCATGTGCCACCGTCCTCGGCCTCTAATTTACTCTTAAAATAACTTCACCAGTTCCATATTCCCACTACTTCCACTTTTTTGCAAGGAAAAATGGAGCCCAGAGGTGAAATTATTCCTGAGAGTTAAAAACAAGGATTTCTCCCTTCTGTTCCACAGTTTGTGCTCTGTGTTGCACACAGTTAATATGATTTTACACATGTGAAAAAGACATTCTGCCAGCTTCCTATGGTCCACTATGTTGGTTTTCTACTGCTCAGAGGACTCCAGTTCACTTAAATCACCATGGACACTGGGGATTGAGTTGAGAACATATTACAAAATGTTTCTTATGGAATATTTTTGCAATGATACTTTATATGTTCACGGACTAAGCATCAACAGTGAAATATGGTAATACAGAATGTCCTAACTTTGGCTTATAAACTCCAAAGGGAGAGTGCTTTTAATAGTTCTCCAAATCCCTCCCAACAGAGATCCTCCTGGTGGATCTCTGCAGAGCTCTGGGAATCTGTATTATAAGTACCTGAGTGTCCTGATCCATAGCCAAGGCAATGAGTGCTACGGTAACATTAAAAGCACAAAACCAACAGCTAAGAGTGCAGCTCAGTGGTAGAGGGCTTGCTTAGTATGAGGAAGATGGCGGATTTGCTCTCCAGCACCAACCCTCTGAAAGTATTAAACCATAATGATGCTCCATAAAATTTTTGCAACATAGATGGAAACTGTAATGTATGCTAACTGTAAGTCCTTGAGTACCATCGTTTCTAAAAAACTACCTTAGGGTTGAGTTGTAGCTCAATGGCAGAGTGCTTGTCTAGCAGATACAAAGCCTTGGATATGACTCCCAGTACCACCAAGGGGAGGAAAAAAAGCTACTGTATGTTCTTAGATCCCTGATTACCTTTTTTTTTTTTTAACCTTAAATGTTTTATTTTTGACTGCAGCTGTTTACAGAAATATAGTTGGGAGTATACAAATGTTCCAATAGAAGCAAAATGTCCTTTTAATATTTAACAAGTTGTCACAGATAGCTAAAAACATAGATACAAATGAAAATCCCCCAGAGAACAAACTCAAAATATCTGGTGTCAGTGCTCTGAAATCTCAACTATGAAAGCCACATACACAAAAATGTAACCTTTATATCATTGCAGGACAGTAGAAGAAGGCAGTTCAGTGGTTGATCAGTGTGCTCAAGCAAATAAAATAAAAAATTAAAATGGCAGAAAGATACCTCAACCACTCGAGAACAGATTAATGAAATATTTATAATATACTTACTAAAAGATTAAGTAAAAGACATGAATGCAACTGAGTAAAAGTTGTGAAAAAGTAGCAGCCACTTGGGGCTTATCAATTGGGAGTACAGGAAGAAGGTGAGTAGATGTATTCATTAGATCACCAGAAATGAGCAAGTTTGTTGGGATCAGTCTGTTACTAGTTAGGTCATGCTCACTTCATTGCAGGACAGTTGTTGTTTTGTTTTGTTTTTTCTTTGTTTTGAGACAGGGCCTCACTATGTAGTTTAGGCTGACCTTGAACTCACTGTGTACCCCAAGCTGGCCTTGAACTCACAGCAATCTTCCTGCCTCAGTCTCCCCAGTGCTGGGATTACAGGCCTGTGCCACCACACCTGGCGAAGGATCTCTGATTATCTCTTTAATTTTCGGGGGGATACTGTGCTGGGAATCGAATTCAGGGTCTTACGCTTGCTAGGCAAGCACTGTACCACTGAGCTAAAGCCCCAAACCCCTGATTATCTTTAAAATAATAAAAACTGAGGAAAGGATCTTCTTAGCTTCATCTTTTCACTTTTTTCATAAAACAGATATATCCCGGGCCATCTTTTATGCCTTTTGCCAAAGAGGGGAAAGTAGATGATCCGAAGCTTTCTTGTCTTTTGTGATTCCAGCACTGTTTTCCTCCCGGAAAGGATTATGTATATCTTCCAAAACTATTTGTCATCATTTGAGTAACAATTCAGGTCACAAGGTTATTTTTGTAAAAATTCGATCACCTTGACTTGTTCCTCTTTATACCACTTTTTAACACGAAATAAGTTCTTACTAAATACTAATTCATTATAACTCCAACTGAAAATGATGAAAAAAGACTTAGTATCCCCTTGACTTTCCTAAGCCCGGTTTCCTATGTATTGATTTTAGTTGCTAGAGTCAAAACTTTCATGTACTGCAGAATATTGCTGGGCACGTAAGAAAAATCAATCTGCCTGTATCAAGTACAAATTTGTCACTGAATTTCCATTGGGCCTTATGTTCCACTTTTAAAAAGATTCAAAATGGCAATTCAAATTACTTATAAGCATTTGCAGACCACTCACTACATAAATACAACCATTTTAAATATTTTGTTGCTATAACAAAGACATTAAAAACCTTTAGACATTTGATTAATAGTAGATTAATTTGGATAAGGAGTATATGAGGGGGTTGTACAAATTTTAGGGGGATGCTGGGGATTAAACTCAGGGCCTTTTGCTTGCTAAGCAAGCCCTCTACCACTTGAGCTAAATCCACAAGCCCGGTACAATTTTTATTTTAGCAACTCTTCTGTAAGTTTGAAGTTATTCCTAAATAAAAGAGATTTTAAAATTACACAGTAAACCTTGACGAGTGAGTGAAAGAAGCCCATCACAGAAGTTCACAGATTGCACCATCCTGCTGATACGTGATCATGCAAAGCTGTTGCTTAGGGTTAGAGATTATAGAAGTTTTTTTTTTGTGTGTGTGGGGGGGTAAGGGTTAAAATATATGAGGTTTATTTTTGGAATGATGACGATGATATAAACTTGATTGTATGATGATTGCACAACTCTGAACATACTTAAAAGTACTGAATTGTACACTTTAAATGAGTGAATGTTATGGCATGTGAATTATATCTCAATAATGCAGTTATTTTACAAATTATTAGAGATAATCTGGAAAGACACAGATACTAAGATTTGTTTAAAATTGAAACAGGTTGAAAGGAACAGCCCCTTTTGATAACACCGATCAGGATCTTCTTCTTCCCCTACCACCACCGCCCTAGTTCTGCACATTCCCTGTTAGCAATAAGTGGATTATCTTCTCTCCTAGAGTCTATAACAGAAAAGTGCTCTGGCATACAACCTTTAAACTAGTAGATAAAATATTACACTTTATCTACCACTTTATGTCTTATTTGCAGCCTAATTTCATAGATATTTCTAAAAGAGCTTTGGCCTGGAGCATTGTACAAATCTATTTCTGAATCATAAGGGACACGCTTCTTCTTTTCCGGTCTTCCTCTCTGGAGTGGGCAAAATGAGTTTGCACCTTCTCATCATCTTTCTCAGTCTTACTAAGTTCAAGTGACAATCGAGGATTTAGCACAAATTCTGATGAAGTAACAAAAAACAAAAAAGGTGAGTTTACCTTAAGTTAATCGAGACAAAATAGTAATTATAGGTATGAAAGACAATGTACTTAACATTCAACTTTTCTTTGTTCTTCTGTAGGTATCTGTTAGTATATTTTTATTAAGCATTCTCGCCCTCTTTCATTTTGGGACTTGATGGAATATGCCAGAAGAATTTAGCTTATTTTATGTAATAATTAGAGTTGAACGAACCTGAAAAACATTTGTGTCGAAAATTTTTGTCATTAGTCAATATTTTGCCTTTTTAAATTTTACAAATAGATTCAAAGGCACATGACTGTGTTCTGAGTGCAAATGTTTTCTTCAGGTGCCTGTGAAGTCATTCCATGTTGAGCTGGATATGAGACAGATTATTTTCATTTAAGCATGAGTATCTGTGACAGGGTGACAAAACATGGACATCAGGGCTGGGGGTGCCATTTGGTTGTAGAAAGCAGTGCTAGCCTCAGCTCCCAGCACTACAAGAGGAACCAACAAACAGAAGCATGGAGTCACAGGGACATAGATGTCACTGTGATTCGCTCACCCTGGGGGTTAGCAAGTGAGTTTATGGTCTGCTGTTTAAATGTCTTATTTGTTCTTGCCTCAGGGGGAAATACTTTGTGTGTGTGTGTGTGTGTGTGTGTGTGTGTGTGTGCACGCTGGGGATCAGACTCAGGGCCTTCTGCTTGCAAGGTGAGCCCTCTAACCACTGAGCTAAATCCCCAGGCAACCTTAATTGTAATAATTTCGCTGTTTTAAAGTATTTGTTAGAAGAGAAAACAAGAGTTCTTCTAATGTTCAATGATAAACTATTGTTTTAAAAACTATAGATTTTTTTCCTACCCAAACAAGTAGTATATTACAGTCAAAATGAATAACTTTTACTTGTTTTTGGTTCTTTTGTCATCTATATTTTGGAGAACTTAGTCATTCTTATTTTGGACAAGGAAAAAAGAACAGAAGAAAGAAAAGAGGATTATAGCCTTATTAAAGAATAAGATTTCTTAATAGTCAGATGAATTATTTACATTAACCCACTTTAAACTACTTTTCTGAAATAAAAGTAAAAAATGGGATTCTCTCCTTCCATTGAACAAGGTAATTCCTAAGATAAATAGAAAAAACATTGTGAGTAAAATTTAATATCCGAAGACACTTTCTTTTTATGGTTCCCAAACAAAAACCTCAACAAAAACGACAATGAAAACTTTGAGTCAGAAATTGTGGCTATGCTATTTATTTGTGCTTATTTACACACAGTTACTCTTTTTTTTTCTGATTTCAGAAAGATAATTGGTGGAGAATTGGTGAATAATTATTATTCACTGTATTATTCTCATTCATAATTTTTTTAGATTTGCTTAATTTCAGAAAGCATAACTTTGTAATGCTGTTTCATAACATTTCATTCAAATGGGGTGAGTCTATTTAGTAAAATAGATATCAATTCATAATATTGACTACACTAAAAACTTTCATGTTTTCATTTAAAGCCACAGTTTGAATTTTAATGCATTGAATGAAAGAAAATTTTGTAGAAGGGTCAAGCCATCAAGCTTTACTTAGAATGGGTTCTGAACTTGGAGACATTTATTTAACCCACAAATTGACCACAAAGTATTAGCTAGCAGAAGGTACTCCCCAAGATATCTAACTAAATATTTTACCTAATAAATGATCATTAATTGTATTTGAGATAAATGCCACTTCTCCCAGTTTAAAAAAAAAAAGCCTTGAATTTTAGAATATAGTCCTGTTAGCCTACTTTTTATACTGGAAGCACTTTATTAAGTTAGATCAAACACAGGTTCTTTGCCTCAACTAAATGGATATGCTAAGCTGGCTCCAAGGTTGATTTGTGGAACTCATTATGGACTTTACAGAGTGTTCAAGGTTACTTTTCAATTTGTTTTAGCCAGAATCAATAGATCTCTCACCTGTCTTCTTTGCTGTACGTATTGTACTGGTTAATCATGTATATACATGGCATAGCACAGTAGATTTGGAGAAAGAGCTTTCTGATGGGAGCCAATTTTTAACTACCATTCTGTTGAAAATTGAAAACAAAGGAAAATTACTTCTGTTTATTATTAAGGTGTCATGTGAACTGAGAGCCATAAATAATCCTGCTGGCCAATTTCCAGGACCAGAAGCAGTAAGGAAAGACAGAAGGAGGAGGGGAAGAAATGATCTGAAATCATTTTGTTGAGGAATCACATTTAGAAAATCCTTAACATTATAGGAAGACATGGTGCCTACCAAGGAAAGGGGAAATGGCCAACTCAACAAACATGAAAGTAAACTTTCTTCTTTACATACGTACATTGAAATGCTTTCTACAAGACTACGTATTAAACTTCAAATCTATGTAAGTGGAAGAGAGCTATGGCATAGAAATTATTTTAAAGATCATCTCTACAGTAACCCCTTTCTCCTGGTAGCTCATTTTTCTTTTTTCTGGACTATGCTATAAAATTGTAGGTCCTCTCTAAGGCGAATGGATGTTGCATGCACTTCAGCAGTGTCCAGTCAACCTAATACTGCCCAAAGTGCTGGGAGGACGCTGCCCTGGGTGTCAGGACACCTGCACTCCATCCAGCGCCGTATCCTCGAGCTCCATTTTTTACTCAGTGTGCCACTGTGTGCATAGCCTTCGGTCAATCATCTTGCTTCTTCCTCCATAAAATAGGGGCTTGCAGTAGAGGACAATTAAGTGCCTTTCAGTTTCCACATTCTGGGCTATCACACTCTCTATGGCAATGAGATTTCAAAACTACCACCTTTTTGATGAAGTAGGGAAATGGAACATTTTTCAGCCTACCACTTTCTAATATGCTTGAAAGTCAATCTGGGGATGTGGTAGATTTGAGGTTACTTTCCTGAACTGAATTCTTCCTTAGTATGCAAGGAATTCTTACCCAAAGGGCTCATAAGATTAGAATTAGGGTAGACCAGTTCTGGGCTTTTAATGCAGAAGTCAATAAAAATCAGAACAGTTTATTTTTATTTTTCAATTAATTTTTTGCTTTTTGCAGTGCTGGAAATTGACTCCAGGACCTTCAGCATGATGGGCAAGCCCTCTACACTGAGCTACACCCTCTAGTCTAAGATTTTCATATGACTTTAATTAGAGTGAAAACAGTGTTTGCATTTAGAAAATTAACAAATATAAAAGGCAATCCCAGAAAGAGGAGAAAAAAAGAGTCAGAGTTGGGGAACAATTTCTAGAACTAAGTCACTTGTTTACATTGTTTGCTAGAAAATAAGAATATAGGAAATATAGAATGCACAGTATCTCTACCTTTATTTAATTTTAGTGGAAATTATTTACTGTTGACAATAAATATTTGAATTATAAAGCACTGTAATAACCTCACATTCATATAATTTTATATGCTGTAATACCATTGAAGATGTTTAGCATTTCTCTTTTCTGGTCCTACCCAGTCAGAAACTATTTTTCAATCCATATCACAAGTTAATGATGGTAAATCTAATGACTCATTCACTTTTTTATAACAGCTCTTTTTCAGATTTAATTCACATATGCAATTCATTCTTTTAAAGCCCACGATTCAGTTGTTTTCAGTATTATTCACAGTATCTATAACCATCACCACTCTGTGTTTTTTTGTTTTTTGGGAGGTTTTTTTGGCGGGGGTGGGGTTCTGGGGATTGAACTCAGGGCCTTGTGCTAGGCAAGCACTCTACCACTGAGCTAAATCCCCAACTCCCACTCTATATTTTTAAGTATTCATCATTCTCAAAAGAAAGCTTTAGCAGTCACTCTAATTTTCACTCAAACCTGGTCCTGAGAAAGCACTAACTTATTTTCTGTCTCTAGTTTTTTCAACTTTGAATATTTCAAATAAATGAAAGCATATAGTATGTGATTGTTTGCTATTGAATTCTTTTAGTAGAATGCTTTGAACTTTCATTCATGGTGTAGCATGTATCAGTATTTCATTTATTTCTATGGATTAATATTATTTCTTCACATTTACCAGTTACCAGGTATTTGTTTTATGTCCATTTTTAAGGCTATTATGGATAGTGCTGCAGTGAGCTCTTGTGTGACAATTTTTATGCAGACTTACATTTTCAATTCCTTTAAGATAGAATTGTGCCATATGATCTTTCATGTTTACCTATTTGAGGAACTGCTGGAATGTTTTCCAAAGTAGTTGCCCCATTTAAAAATCCTTTCACCAGTATAACAGTTTCAGTTTTTCCGTATCCTCTCCAGTACTTAATATTATCTATCTTTTTGATTAGCTGTCTTACTGGGTCTGAAATGGTATCTCATTGTGGTTTTAATTTGCATTTCCCTAATGACTAATGATACCAAGCACCTTTTCAGATGCTTATTGGCCATTTGTATATCTTTTTTAGAGCGATGTCTATTGAGACTCTTTGTCCATTTTAAATTGGGTTACCTTTTTATTATTACATTGCAAGAGTTCTTTTTATATTCTAGATACAAGTCCCTTAAGAGGTATAATGTTTGCAAATGTTTTCTCTCTGTTTTTTTTTAATTCTCTTAATGAAATCCTCAGAAGTACAAAAATATTAATTTTGATGAATTTCATTTTGTCTATTTTTTTGGTCACTTCTGTTTTTGTATCAGATGGAAGAAACCATTACCTATTCCAAGATGATGAAGATTTGTGCTTATGTTTTCTTCTAGTAATTTTAAAATTGTAGCTCTTATGTTTAGGCGTTTGATCCAATTTTTAAACCTTTTTTTAGTTGTTACAAAATACACGTAACATATATTTACTACCTTAATCATTTTAAGTATTTCAATAGTGTTAATTATATTCACGTTATTGCACAACCATCACCTCCATACAACTCTAGAATCATTTCATCTTCCCCAGTTAAAGTTTATACCCGTTAAACATCTACTAATTGCTCCCTTTGCAGCCCTGCAGCCACCATCCTACTTTTTGTCTTCATGAATTTTACTACCTCACAGAAAGGAAATCATTCGGGACAAATCCTTTTGTGACTGGCTAATCTTGTTTAGCATAATGCCCTCAAGGTCTATGCATGCTGCAGTATATGTCAGAATTTCCTTCATTTGAAGGCTAATACACCTTTGTATGGGTGAACTGCATTTTGTTTAGGTATATGATCTACTTTGAGTTAAATTTCACTTATGGTGCAAGGTAGGAGTCCAGCCTTTTTCTTTTGCCTGTGGAAAGTCAGTTGTCTCAGTATCATCTGCGACCCATTCATTCTTAGCACAGATAAACAACTGACTTTAAATTATTATTTGAAATTCTTAAGGGGGGAAGCTGTTTCAAAAGATACAGAACATATTCAGGACACTTTGTGTTATAGGTGACAATATATACTCAAGATATATCATAGTTGTTTCTTTTTATATTTGAAAAGTAGACTGTTACTGCTTATATTGCCTTAAATGTATTGTGAAAGTAATACTGTAATTTAGAAAAATTCCATACTTATCACTATTATTGTCAATATTTAAATATAATAGTCTTCATAAAGCATGCATACAGAGATATAAATTGAAAGAAAATTATGAAACTTCCTCTTTAGACGGATTTCGGTCAAGAATCAGTACACACCTGATTGCCAATAGGTGGCGCTAGACATTTAGTCAGCATTATATTCTTTTTTTTTTTTTTTTTTTTGTGGTGCTGGGGATCGAACTTAGGCCCTTGTGCTTGCAAGGTAAGCACTCTAATCACTGAGCTAAATCCCCAGCCCCTACATTATATTCATTTTTAAATTGAAATAGATTTAAGTATAAAAATCTCCCACTGACAAAGGAAAAAAAAAATCTCTAAAAAAGAGACAAAATAATTGGGAGAAATTTGCCTCTTTTTCACATCCCGATGCAGTCACATTCAAATTGCCAATAAGTGAAAGGAATTGAACCAACACAGAAATATGTTTCTAGATTTGAGTTGCCTCAACATTCCAAAAAAAAAAAAGACTCTCTTAAAATTACTTAGATGGACCTTGAAGTCAAGTACACAATCAAGCTTCCTTGGGTCTATCTAGCAGTATCTGGGAAAACTAGAGAATTTTTTAAATTTTTGTTTAATTCATACAATTAGCTCCAGGTAGATTGTTGCATAACTGAACATATATAAATGATTGATAATCAAAGAGAATTCAATCATTTGTAGGCATTTCCTATGTTATTACAGAAGTTGGCAATCCTCGGTAGATTAAATTATACACACATGCATTCACTACATACACTGTTGTTTGTTGTTACAGCAATATTAGAAACCTGGAATCATTTAAAAACTAATCTTCTACACGAAATCCCTACACATTAGAACAATATATAGTAAGCATAGTGTTTGGGCTCTATTTTTATTTTTGGTGCCTTTTACCATAGAGGGATTTAAACAAGTAAACCTTGTGCTACCATTTAACGTACTCTAGGAAACACATTCAAGATGGAAGTTAAAGATTTAACTCATAACAGTATGGTTTTTCAAGAATATTAATTCAAATCAAGATTATCTCATGCTACATGGAAATATTTATCTGTTTGGGGTGCTAGGTGGCAGGAGTATATGTGCAATGTGAACTACTGATTTGAATGTGTAAATGAATGATCTTTCTGAATACGAGTAGCATCCTAGCAAAACCGTTTATTCTCCAAAAGTATTGGGAGCTCTCCATCCTTAATGACGTGGGAAAGACAACATGGTATTTGCTCGAGACTGAGTGTTCTATAAGAATTTTGTGAAAGATCGTTTTTGTTGTCCTTTAAA
The DNA here is from genome assembly GCA_004026905.1 of Hystrix cristata. NCBI lineage: Eukaryota > Metazoa > Chordata > Mammalia > Rodentia > Hystricidae > Hystrix > Hystrix cristata. The sequence continues at coordinate 61,711 of PVJO010007583.1, forward strand.
CATTTTCAGTCAAATAAGAGGGTGGACTCATTTTAACTGCAAAATGAATGACAGTGTATTCTTCAACACAACCCTAGAGTGTGTTTAACTCTTTCTATACCTTTGGATGAATTTAGGATAGTATAATTATTCCAGAGTCCTGAACTAAATGTTGAATTTAAAGTCTTTCCGAAAGTTCACCTAATCCTAGATCAATCCACTTCACTGGCTGTGGATGACAATGCTAAATCTTTTCCTTATGTCTCTGAAACAGAGAAAATAATTTCATTTATTTTTCAACATTTGTGATGAGAGTAGAAAACATCTTTTTTTTTTTTTTTCTTTTTCTGGTACTGGGGATCAAACTCAGGGCCTTGCGCTTGCTAGGTGAGCACTCTAACCACTGAACTAAATCCCTGGCCCTCAGAGTAGAAAACTTCTATTCCTTTTTTCTGTCTTTCCTGAAGTTCAACTTATTACCACACTAGATCCTCACCACTTTCTCCCTTTGGAATGATGTCAAGCCTGGCATCCTATAATCAAAATTATGCACTGTGTGTTTATTCTTACTAAAGGGTAGATAGGTGGCTAGATAAGCAAAATAAATGAAATTTATTCACATATTTACCCCCCCAGCAATAAACCTATGTATTTAAAATTTCAAAGGAACTCAATTTCAATTAAACATGCATTAGTTCATTTAAAAATTTTATTGGATTGTTTGAATTCACTTCTGAATATCTTTACCAATTTATGTTTAGTATTTTATTTAGCATTTATAAGAAACTATTGTCCTTCAGTGGGGCTCTGTTGGATGGTAAGCATACATATATTTTTATCACGATCCAAGGAATTCCTTGAAGGTAGGAGAGCTGTGGTTAGATTAAACACGTTCAAATCCTTAGATAGCATTAAGATGATACAGTGTTCTGGGATTAATTTGAATCTTAAATTCTCCTCTTGGTTTTCACATGTAATGACCAGAATTAGGTAGTATTTTTCAAAGTAGAATTCATGGGCCTTAGGAAACCACAAACATATTTTTGCAAGTCTACAGATTTTTAAATGCAATTTTATAGTTTGGAGGGGTGTTTGTTTTTAAAAAAAATCAATATAACTAAGCCCCTCCTAAGCAAAACTTTCAATCTCTTGCTTAGCTTTGTGTTTGCATACAATAGGCCTAGTTAAAACACTTTACCAGTCAGGAGATAATTAAAAAATGAAACAGAACAAACAAAAACAAAGAAGGGCAAGAGGTACACTTTAGTAATGCTTTTTTGCTATTGAAATCATGCTCCTGAAGTTTGTTTGTTTTGCTTTTCTAGTTTTTTTGTTTGCTTTTTGCAGTGTTGGAGATAGAACCTACCTCTGATGTACTTAGATGATGTTTGGATTTTCTGTCATTTAAACCTTTTTATTTTAAAAAACAGGCAGGTTTAGAAAAAACATTTTAAAAATTCCATACCAAATACTTGATGGCACATATTGCTCACAGTATTCTAGTGTCTGCATGATTATTTTATTTTATTTTTTTTAAGGTTTTTTTTTTTTTCTTTTTTTTGTGGTGCCGGGGATCGAACTCAGGCCCTTGTGCTTGCAAGGCAAGCACTCTAATCACTGAGCTAAATCCCCAGTGCATGATTATTAATCTTGTGAAAATTGCATTTCATTTACACAGCAAGTACGGTTAGCTAGCAATTCAAGTACCAAAATGTCACTGTTGAAATGGCTAGAAGGTAGTATTTTACTAATACTGACCCAAAAATGTATTCACTAATTGTAAAAAAGTATGGTTTTTCTTTTTGCTAGAACTGTGGACAGATCTCAGTGTTTCCCTCACTCTAGGCAAGCATTCTACCACAGAGCTCACAGCTCTAGCCTTGCAAATATTTTTTTTGTTAATGAAACTTGTGTTCAAGATATTTGGTAATGAAAGATTACATGGGTCTTCTGCTCTGCATGAACAAGTTACAAGCTTTTAATCCCTTCTTGAAAGGCTTTGGGCCAAGTAGAAAGAAAATAGAATGCATAAGTCATGTGTTAATTAATAACCAGAGAAATCTACAACAGTACCCTTAACCAAACATATTAAAATTTTGGCTCAAAACATGAATATTTACATTTAATGGATAAATGAAATTGTAAAAACTCTCAACATCAGTTTTTCTTTCTGCCTAATGAGTTGTAAAAATCACTTTGATTTTCAGTGTTGGGCTTTGGTGGTGGTTTGTTTGTTTTAGAATTTCTCGTTGGGGGACTGTGACCCTTCACAGGATTTGTCCAGCTCACAGGTCCTCACGTCAACAGCGCCAGTCGCCGTTGCAGACAGACCTGTCAGTCACGCGGCGGCCGTTGGCGCACAGAGGGCGGGGGCTTCCCGAAGCAGAGAGGACTAGAACCTACGGATTTTTAAAAAATTTCTTGCTAAATGTTTATACATCTAATCAGTATAAATCAGTAGAAGATATTGATATTCATCAAAAAGAACATCAAATGGTGGGCGCCCATATGAGTGCAGGCCAATAGGTTCATGTTTGAACAGGTGACGCCTTTACCATGGGGCGGAGCATGGGACTGTGTGAGTCACATCAAATGGAATTTTAGAGTGATTGTATAGGCTTACGCAGCCACCTATCAGGTCAGGCCAGAGTTTGCCTGTAATTTATCAAATTGCTTAGATTTCAGAATTGTGGATAAGAAATGTTAGACTCCAACAGGGTCTACTGCTTTATCAGTTATGTGGTTGAGAGAACATTACTTTCTGAAGCCTGAAGATATAATTGTTTCTACTTTGAGAAATGGTATATCTCCAGGTTTAAAGCAGTTGTTGTCACATACAGTGCCACAAATTTTACAAATATCCCAAATAGGCATTCTCTCTCTGAGTGTTAATTACAACAATTAAATGTGGATGATTTCTGCAAGAGAGGAATTGATTGGGGTAATATGTGTGACAGAAAAAGGCCAAAAGACTAGCCGAACCAGGAAGAAGGGTGGAATCCAGAGAAGACACAGGTTGCCTTGCAAAGCCCAAGGCCCTGAGTGCAATCCCCAGCACCAAAAAAAAAAAAAAAAGAGAGAGAGAGACCCACATTCCTTTGTATGATGCTACAATTAAAACTGGGAGAAAGGTGGACACCTGCATGCAAAGATAAATAAAATGTTGGCCAGCCACTCTCCCTAAGTGGGCGGGGGTGCCACTTTCTTCTCTGCAGGTAGAGATGGGCCAGTTTCCACCTCTCTACTCATAACTCCAGCACCAAGACCTTGTCTTGGAAGAACCCACTCATTCCCTGTGCTTTCTATTCTCAATAAATGATGCATTATAAACTGATAAGCAAGAAACCATCAAGAGAGTAATAAGAATCACTTATGTAGCATAATGGAAAACCAGTGTTTAAAAGTCTAGTTTCACCTCTCAGCCCTGCCACTGGTTACGTGTGACCGTGGGCAAATCGTACTCCAAGCCTCCAGTCTTTAAAGCAGGTAATTATCTGCGGTTGGCGTGAGACTCGAGGTGAAGATGGACTCTGACCACTTGGAACAAGGTAAGGCACAGCGATGCTCACCATACTTTTGTGCCCTCATGCCAACTCCCACATTAATCTTTCCTTTGGCCCAATTACAGTCAAACATCTAACCAAACATGGTCAGTCAGGAAGTCCTACAGCTGTCTCCTTCGCTGCCCTTTTGAGGGACTGCAGTTCACAAAGGTAAATACAGCAGCTGGGAGGATGCATAACTGGGCGCAGAGACCGCCCCCAGGGAGTGGCACTGGTGAGGGCTGCAGAGACGCTGGCGGGGGGCACACTCGCCCTTCGCATTTTCCTTCCTCCCTTCAAGCTCGACGACCTCCAGCACCAGGAAGGTTCAGCCACCCGGGGAACCCTGGCAGCTTAGAAACACATTTCAGATATATTTTAGGACGATTCTGATTGAATCCTTCTCTTTGAATATCAGTTATTCATTAAACTAAGATAATCTGGAAAGAAAACAAATTTAAATACCCACATCTATTATTTAAAAACAAAAAATTCTGCACCATAAGACAGAAGACTGTTAAAGAGTCTTTTTTATCTATGACTGGTACTCTAACATTTTGGTCATTCTTATAAGATTATGGTACACAGTGTATTAACTACTGTATTCTTATTCTGTAATTATTTTGTTATGAAATTTTATTTTTTCACAAAAGAAGAGTGCTTTTTCACATTTTTCTTATTAATATCTACTTGTGTTACAAGAAAAGAAAAGAAAAGGACAAATCTAGCTGTTTTCAAGAAAAATTGCACCAGGGTCCAACCCACTAGGAATGGCTGAGGAGCACCATGTCACACCCTGTGCAGAACTGACATTTGCAGACTTTATGTGGGCCACCTAAAAGATTATAAAATACTAACTTTTCATCTTAGGGAAAAAAAAAAAAAAAGCAGGGAAGAAGTGTGTGCTCCGAAAACAGATGAATCACATCTGGAGAGCAATGGTGTATTTGAGCTGGATAAGACGATCCAGAGGAAAACTCAGTCCTGCGATTCCCTGCAGCCTTTCCTTATTTCTGTTTGTTTGATTTTAGGTGCTGGGGCTTCCTTTATTTCTGAAATAACAGTGCATATCAGGAATGGTAGACTATCAAACTTCATAAGTGTAGGGGGACAAAGGGGCGGGAAGAAGAAAGGAAGAAAACATGGCCACAAATGTCGAATTGTTCTCAAAACACAACAATCCCTTCCTTTGCTCGAGTCCTGTGCCTGCCGGGCCGCAGCGACGGACTCAGTTGGGAACTGCTTTGGCTGCTTGCCTGGCTTGGTCAGGGCCCTGGTAGGTTGGAAGCAGGGAGGGAGCGCTGAATTCGCCTCCCTGCAGGGACAGCCAGGAAGTGACAGCACAGAATGTCACGCCTGGACTGTGTCTGAATTTAAAACATGCAACAACTGAGATCCGAGATGATCCGTATCCCTGGTGGTGGGCGATGTTACAGTGAAAAGGCCTGGCCCTTCCGCGGTGGAGTTCTCTCATTCAGGGGAAGCCTTTCTAGGAGCAGCAGAGCAATCTGAGCATTTCGACTCCACCTACCAAGATGCAGTCTCCATCACTATGTCATCGACTCTCTCTGAAATAAGCAGTCAGAGATAACATTCAGCCTGGAGGATGATAAGATATCAGTTGAGCGAGAACTTCTCTGAACTAAGTAAAACTGAGGAATGTCTAAGGCTACACAAGGGACAAACAGTCACCCTAACTTTGACAGGAGAGTGACAGGAGGGAAGACTAATAGATGACTGGGTTTAGGATCCCATGTATAGCCAGCCATAGGAGTAGGGCAGGTGCTGGGAGCAGGGAGGGAGGTGAGCAGTCTGATGCTCCTCAGAGGCGGGAACACCTGGTAGAAACCCCAGCAGAGGTTCCTGTGGGTTGGGAAAGGGGTAGAGGAAGGTCTCCACCCTCTTCTCCCTTGGGGTGAGGCTGGTTGAGCTGCGAGTAGGAAACTCTGGAGAGCCTTTGGGAGAGGGGAGGTATGCTGTGATTTAGAAAGAGCCAACAGGATGCTAAGAAGCTTGGGGCCAGGGTAAGAAGGAAGAGATCAGCGTTGGAGGGGTAGCTCTTTGCTCTCTCTGCTGATTTCGGCAGCCCAGATGGGGATAGTCTTATACAAAATAATTGATCACACTCCAAAATAAATCAGCGATCTGGAAGTATCACCTACCTTTTTCAGAAATGCCCCAAACTTCTAGAACTCTCTCATAAAATATTATCGAGAAGTTGGGGATTTAGTTCAGTGGTAGAGCCCTTGTCTAGCAAGAACTTGTCTAGAGAGTTTGATCCCCATCATCTCCTCCCCCCAAAAAAGAAAAAAATATAATGAAAAGCATTTCTTTTTCTACCACTTATTCTGTAAATTTTGATGCCTCTTACTCCCAGTAAATGACCCTTGCTTTCATCTGTGCATGCTGTAAGCCCATTCACATCCTATCCTGCTGAGTTTTGATCTCTAGTTCCTGTGTGTGTGGATTCTCCTCAGTTTGGCTCAGATATCCAGGGAGAAGGGACCAGTTTAGGGCGAGGGTGGGGGGTGGGAGAGGTGTGACTCAGTGGTAGATTGCCTGCCTAGCCTGCACAAGGTCCTGGGTCTGATTCCCAGCAACACAAAAAAGGAAGGCAGCCAGGACCTATTAAAGTAGGCTTTTAAATATGCTAATTTTGATACTTATAATAAAGGCTTTGGTTATACTTATGAAAGGAAAACCAAGCTGATTGTTATTGACTGATGCAATAAAAATAATTCCTGATGTGAAAAGGAGAAGTTCATTATGATCCTGATCTATCAGGAGGAATGATCACTTGGAGCATGAAAAAAATGTTTAAATTCCCCAAATTAGTTGATACATGGGCCATTTTTAGTTTTAACAATACACCAAAGTCCTCTCCAGCTTAGGAAGAATCTTCTCTGATGACTTTGAAAAGAGCATAACATAAACTGCAACTTAAAAATATAAGGCAATTGGGGCTGGGGATTTAGCTCAGTGGTTAGAGTGCTTGCCTTGCCAAGCACAAGGCCCTGAGTTCGATCCTCAGCACCAAAAAAGAACAAAGGATATAGGGCAATTAAGCTTCATCTAGAGAAAACCCAGAAACATTTTTAGATGAACTGACAATTAAGCACATGAAACAATCTCAGTGAATACATAGTCTTATTAATATAATTATTTAATAATTTATTTTTCTGATGAATCTTCACATTTTTCTTCCAATACAACTAGCTAATACATACACTGGCTGGCCACCAAGATGACTTTTTCTAACATGAAAAAATGTAAATATCATGCTTTGTACTATGGGCTTAAAAGTAGTTACATATATTCTAACTTAAAACTGTTGCTATATTACCTCAGCAAAAATTTAGTAAGAAATCAAGAAAAGAGGATCATCATGTGTTTTATCTATTTGCTATTAAAAACAATTCTTAGATATTGCTGGAGACCAAAGTTTTCAATCACAATGTTTTAAGCAGTTTCCATGACTGTAGACACCGACACCTTGTATATCATATTACACACACTCCCTGGAACCTAGACCTGGAAGTGGGATGGGTTGTGCTGTGATGGAGAATTCCCTGGCAACAGGGCCCCAAGTGTCTTCTGTCCAGCTGGTCCTGTGAGGAGATAGAGTCATTTCAGGCAAACATGTCTTTATCTGGCCCTGGAAGGTACCCAGAGGAAACAAGAAAAGCTTGTGACATCAGAAAACACCTGTTGACTTTGGAGCATCCATATCAATAACAGCAGAACACATGGCAGATGTGCGGGGTTGAGCCTGCTCCAAGAGAGCAAAAGGAATGTTAACTATGAAAAAGCAGGGGGAAATGAAGATGGAAACTTCCAAATTCTTCTTTGTCTTTGTCTACATGTCATTAATTGGGTTATTTTTTAAAATTTAGCCTCAAAATACTTCTAGGATAGCATTTTTGGTTTTCCTTTTCCTTAAACAAAAATACGGTATTAGATATTTTAAAATATCAATAGCTACAAAATCTTCCAAATCCATCCCAGACTTCTTCCTGAACTCTAGACCTTTGTGTTCAGTGGCATATCACGTGCCTAAAACTTAAAATTTCAAAAACAGAACTAAGACATCCCAAAAACCTATCAGACGTAATAAATGACTTCAGCAAATTGTAGGATATACGATCGATTTTTAAAAGTCAGCTGTATGTCTATGCAACAGAAATGAAAAATCCTGGAAGGAAATTAAGAAAGCTATTCCATTTATTATAGCATTCATATAATAAAAATATTTATGCATAAATTCAACAAAAAAGTTCAAGTACAATAAAAATAGAAAACATTATTGAATGAAATTAAAGACGAAAGATACTCTGATTTATGGATTAAGACTTAATATTGTGAAGATGGCAGCACTGTCAAATTAGCCTACAGATACAAAACAATTCCCCTCAAAATCCCATCTAACTTATTTGTACAAGTTGACAAGCCCATCCTAAAATTCATATGGAAATTAATAGAACCCAGACTAGCCCAAACAATCTTGAAAACATGAATAAGTTTGGAGGACCCACACTTCTACATTTCAAAACTTACTAAAAAGCTGCAGTAATTCAGACTGCATGGCTCTAGCATGAATACAGACATATAGTTAAATGAAGCAAAATGAATCCACAAATAAACCTATACATTTAGGGATAATTGAGTTTGGACAGTGGGCCAAGACAATTCAATGAAGGAAAGAACAATTTGTTTCCAGTAAAATGGTATTAAATAACCACATGTCAAAGAATGAAGTTGTACCTCTTCCTCATATCATATATAAAAATTAATGCAGAATGAATCATAAACCTAAGAGCTAAGTATACACATCTCTTAAACTAATCATAGCTTAAATCTTCATGATCTTGATTTTTCTCAAAGACGAAAGGGATCAGAGGGAGTGGGGAGAGAGGGGAGGGAAAGGGGATAAAAGAAGAATTGAGATGTGTTACGTACATGTACCAAGTACACACAAGGAATGTAATCATTATGTTCTGCAAACATGAAAAAAATAAGAGGAAGGGGATCAAGAGACAGAGGGGACAGGTAGGGGAGAGAGGGGAGAGGGAGGGGAGAAGGAGGGAAAGGTAAGGTGGTGAGAAAAGGAATTAAGGTGTATTATGTTCATGTCCAAGGAATGTAAACACTGTGTACTACGAACATGTACTAATAAAATAAATAAAGACACGCAAGAACTGTTTCAGAAAATGGCAAGAATGATGGGATAAATGTGTTTGAAGTAAGGAAGAATATTTTGAGGAGGATTGATGCCAACGTGTCATTTTCTGTAACAAATTTTTAAAATTAAAAAAAGTCTTCATGATTTTGGATTAGGCAATCACTTTTTAGATGTGAACACAAATGACAAAAGAAAAATAGAGATTCTGCTGTTTGAAGGACATTTTAAAGTAAAAATACATAACCCATAGGGGCTGGGAATACAGCTCAGTGATAGAGCACACTTTCTGCAGGGTTTAGTCCCAAACACACACACACACACACACACACACACACACACACACACACACACACACACAACACATACACACCAGAACATCAGAGAAAATGCTTGCAAATCATATCTCTGATAAGGATCTAGAATCCGGAATGTATAAAGAACTATTACATTTCAATATGCAATAGCTTAAAGAAAAATAACCTCATTTTAAAATAGCCTTATGAATGTTCAAAATTTTTACATTCCATGAGAATGCATTTACTTAACAATAAAAGCAACTCAGATGTAAAAGAAGCTTTTATACTGGAAGACAAAAGCAATCTAAATATTAGGGAGAAGCCAACCCAGAATTTTAAAGTTTCCTTAATCCATATAATGAATATTCAAATACAGGTAAATGAGAGGTAGAAGTGTATTCATGTTGTAATTTTGCATTTTTCAGTAAATCTATGTTGCCTTCCCCCTACATCTTGTATTATAATGATCATGTTCTGGTATTTTATTGTTCTTGGAGTTCTATTTTTAGTATAAAATTTGTTCTTTATCTTTTAAAAAAAAATATGACCTGATACCAAAGAAGATACACAAATGACCAAAAAACACATGAAAGTATGCTTGCTAGCATTAGTCATTAGGGAAATACAAATCAAAGCTATAATGAGATACCATTCACATTCACTAGAATTGCTATATTCAAAACAACAGAACATAACAAACGTTTAAAAGGATGTTGAAACCTCCCTAAACTGCTGATAGGAATGTAAAATGATACTTCCAATAGGGAAGATGTTTTGGCAGTTTCTCAGAAATTTGAAGATAGAGATACCATTAATCTAGCAATTCCACATCTACATATATACACAAAAGAATTGAAAATGTATATCTGTACAAAAACTTGTATATCAAAGTTTATAAACATACTATGCTCAATAGTCAAAGAATGGTAACAACCCAAGTGTCCATCAATTAAATGGATAAATAAATTGTGGTATATCCATATGATGAAAATAATTTTATCCATAAAAGACACAAAGTATTAGTGCAGGCTTTACCAAGGATAATACTTAAAAACATGCTAGGTGGAAGAAGCCAGACAGGAATGGTCACATATTGCATGCCCAGAAGAGCTAACTCTTTGGCTATAGAAAATAAATTAGTCATAGCCAGAGGCTGGGGAGGATGAAGCAACAGGAATGTCTGCTACTGTTTTGTTTTGCTTTATTTTGTTTTTGAGAAGTGATGAAAATGTAATGGAATTAGCTAATGGTAATGGTTAGAAAACCTTGAGGATGTACTATGGGCCACTTAAAAGGGTGAAATTTACTATAAAAGTCATCCTCGGGGTTGAGGATTTAGCTCAGTGGTAGAGAGTTTGCCTAGCAAGTGCAAGGCCCCAAGTTCCATCCCCGGCACCAAAAAAAAAAGTCATCCTCATTTAAAAATTAAAAAAAAAAGCAGAACTTTCCCTAACTCCAAAATTCTTCCTTCTTGTATGTGTCCCTGCCTCCAGAAACCTTACTTCAGCTGCATTTCTTTCTTCTTTTTACCCTACATTTCCTCAATATTGGATTTTGCTGTCTTTTGAATTTCTGAAATCTATCACTTCCCTCCATCCCCACACTCACAAGACTGAGGTCCATCATATCACCATTTCTTGCCTAGACCGCACTGCTGATCCTGTTTCCAAACTTGTCCTTGCCTCAGGCCATTCTCTATGATTTACCCAAAGGATGTGATCTTTCTAAATACACATGTCACATTTTAAATTATACCAAGACAATCATTTCTCTTCTGTCTCTCTCTGAGGTTTTAATTTTTCTTTCAGACATGAAAGTGCATGAATATATGTGTTTCTGGAGGTAGAGCTATGACCAGTCAAAGTGTCAGCCTTAGAGAGCCTGGAGTCCAGAGGGAGTCCCCAGAAGTAAGTAACCAGGACATTATGTGGTAAGTGTCACGACAGGGTCAGGAGAAGGGAGCAGGCAGCAGGCAGAGGAGGCTTCTCAGAGGTGGCCAAGTCTTGGCTGGTTCTCAAAGAATGAATAGGAGTTATTCAAGCAAAGAAAAGGAAAGGAAATTCCAAACAAGGAGGCACATTGTGTGAAAATCTGGAGGTAAAAGAAAGCATGAAGTCTTCAAAAGATTGAGAGAAGCTTCATCACTAGGGGTCTTAAGTGGCACAAATAGTAGTCGAGCCTCTTGTTCACAAACTGAAAATTGACCCAAAAAGAATGTGATTAAAAAGACTGGAAGTGAAGTGGTTTGAGCAAGACTGGACCAAAGTGATCTGATCTTGCCAAATCTGTGGAGTCCACCATGTCCAGGTGGCAATGAGCAGCTCCAGAACTGGATTCCTGGGGTTGGCAAGCTTAGCAGAAGGAACTGTTCCTGACCGGTAGTTCCCAACTTCGACTTTTCACTGGGCCGATGCAAACAGGTGGCTGAGATTTAATCAATCATTGTGTCTGGGGATGACATTTCCTCATCTCCTAGCCAGAGGCTGGCCAAGCCAGCGGAAGTGGAGGGGTTACAAGCGCCAAAGCAAAAGGAGAGAGAGGTGCCAGATGGAAAACCAGGCACTGTGCCCAGAGGTAGGAGGAATGAGTGATGGGGTAAAACATCAGCCACACTCAGGCCGCTAGGCTCCTTCCAATGGACAGGAACTCAAAAAGGGTGTGCAAGCCGTGATGCCTCGTGGTGACAAAGACGAAATGCTGTAGCACTGAGGACAAAGACTAACTTGGAAGCTGTTGCATTAATTCAGTTAACATAGTATTATTTCTGAAATTAAAGTAGTTGTGAGTCCAAATTAAAGGATCTCTGGTAAAACTGAGTGATAGGAAGATGGCAGGACTTAGGTGACTGATTAAAGGTGGAAGCTATGTGGTGGGGACTCTAGAGGAGACTGAGCATGACACAGGTTAAGGCTTGAGCAGCCAAGTGAATCACGACCTGTCGAACAGGGCCTGAGGAACAGCAGCTGCTCCGAGGCAGGGAGAACTCTGTGGTTCGAATGTGCATGCTGAGTATCCCCTATCCAAATGCTTGAGACCAGAAGTGTTTTACACTTCAGATTTTGGAATATTTGCATGCACATAATGAACAAGATATCTTTGGGATGAGACCCAAGTCTAAACAAGAAATTCATCAGTGTTTCGTATGAACATTATACACACAGCCTGAAGGTAACTGTGCACACTATTTTAGTGCACCTGCATTTTGACTGCCACACATCACACTCAGTCTGAGGTGGAATCTTCCACTTGTGGTGTCATGCCAGTGCTCAAAATAGTTTGGATTTTGGAGCATTTAGGGTATTTTCAGATTAAGGATGCCTAACCTATACCTGTGTGATACCAAGCGTAGCTGATTGGTAGGTAGAATTCTTAGTCCGAAGCTTGGGGCGGGACTGGGATGTGCATCCCCGTTGCTGGGCACAGATTCATTTTGGAAAGAGCTCTGCTGTGTAGGGAGAAAGAACAAGGCAGAGACATTTTTCTGACTCTCAAGAGCCCAGAAGTGGCTGGGGAGGAAGGCTGTGCACACAGATGACAAGTAGTGGAGCACTAGAGTGGGCATGTCTGTCCTGTGCCAGAGCAGTCTCGGGAGCTGAGAAGGGCTCTTCTGAGGTGAAACCTCAAGGTAAAGACTTTCAAGACGAGGCAGAGACAAACATTCTGGGGAACAGGAGGATAAAATTCAAGAAATCATAATAGTATCTGGACAGCTTTCTTTTCCCTATGAAATTTCCTGTCTCTAAAGGTCAGTATAGCTGACCTTTATCCTGTCATAGGAGGCAGAGACCAAGATCGGCCACACAGAGCTGTGCCTCTACTGAGGGACATCAGGTAGGGACACAGCTTGTGGCAGTGAACCTGATAGATTGATCTTCAGGAATGTCATGTCCTTAGCAATTCCGCAGGAAGAGAGAGAAAATATCTGACAGACTCCTGAGCATCACTGGATGAAAGGGTTCACCTGGCCAGAGACTCCAAAAGGGGTCATCCCTAAAAGCCCTACAAGGTAAGCCCTGAGTTCTCCTTTCAGATTCCCACATGAAGAATAGGGAAAGGACTCTCAAAGTGAATGTGAAGACTGATCCCTGGGTGGCGGGGGGGGGGTGGCAAACCTTTGCCAGGTCTCTGCAGGGGGTCATGACCAGGCATGGTGACACAGGCCTGTAATCTCAGCACTCTGAGAGGCCGAGGCAGGAGGATCACAAGTTTGAGCCTAGCCTGGGCAATATAGCAACTTAGTGGATTAGTGACACCCTGCCTTAAAATAAAAAATAAAAAAGGCCAGGGATATAGCTTATTGTGAAGGTCCTGGTTTCAATCCCTAGTACAAAAAAACAAAACAAAAAAAAAATGGAGAAATTTAGGAGCCAGTTAGAAAAGGTCTAGGTATACTGACGTTGCATCTTGTATATCTTCATCCCTCCACAAGGCCCTGTAGTAATCTTTCTATGTTTTTCTTCAACAAAAAAATGTTGGCGTGGGATTTATGAGATACTCCTTAACACAACCCAAGATGAAATTTAAAAAAACAACTTTTACTCCTGGACAGAAAACTGTCCAGAAAACCGGAGGTGAAGTCCTGAATGTCACTGTAAGGAAATGAAAAACAGGAGGCGATATGTTTGTGTTGGGCAGATGGGAAGTGGGTTTCTGTATTTCCATAGGTAATTATAACATCATTAAGGAAATATGAGAAAGCCATTAGCATTGCCCAGATGCTTGTTAATCTGTCTGTTTTTACATGGTGTTCAAGAGAATTCAACCACGGTTGCTTGTATAGTTTTTCAAAGTGTACATAAATGATATTTTGGTTTTTTTAATTCATCATAAGTCCAAACATATGATTGATTTTGAATATTCCACTACTAAATTACCTTCAAAGTTGACTGAAATAATAAACACATGTAATGCCAACATTTCAGTAAATGGCTCCACTATTACTAATGGTGAAATCATGTGAACTAAGTCTTTGTAATAAGCAATACAGATTGTCAATATTTATTTGAATAGTCAACTGACTGTACAGAGAACATGCACAGAATTGACTTGCAAGCCTAGGATGCTGGAAAAATAAGGAAACAAAGCATTTCCTTTCTTTGGCAAGATCTGTATATCTGCTATCTGTGGGGACCTCTTGACAGCTGAGCAAATGACTTTATTCTATGTATAGCCTTGTTGATCTATGGGTTCTCCAAAAGGCACACACCCAGAGTTCTGTTTCAAATGAAAAACACTAGCAAACAAATCTCTAATAAACCCAAAACATTGTCCTAGGAGATGGAGAGAAAGGGAAGCTATCTGTATAATTAGGTAGGTTTTCTCCTTGACTTTGGAGTCTTTCGGTCTCAAACTAATTTGAAGGTTGGACTCTCCCTCTTGGGCTCAATTAATGAATGCAAGGAGAATTGGGAATGAGGTCACTCATCACTTTTCTGAAAGCAGAGGCATCTTGCTCCTGAGAGAGTGTGTGGGGGTTAAATAAGCTGCCTCCTTACAGCCACTAAAAAAAGGAAAAAAAAAAAAGAATTAAAGGGAAAAAAATAAAATAGAGCTTTGGTAATTGGAGAAGGGGAAGAAGGGTTGGAGGGAGGGGAGGGGAGGGGAAGAGTACAAAAAAAACAGAATTAAGATGTGTTATGTAAAAATCTCCCATGATGAATGTGATCATTATGTACTGCAAACACATAATAATAAAGGAAAATAAATAAAAGTAATTTTAAAAAATCTTGGGTGTGGGATGAGGTGGCATGTACTCGTAACCCTAGCCTCTCAGAAAGCTGAGGCTAGAGGGTCACAAGTTTGAGGCCAGCCTGGGCACTTAGCAAGACTTTGTCTCAAAATAAAAATAGAAAAGGACTGAGGATAAAGCTCAGCAGTAGAGTGCCTGCCTAGCACACACAAGCCCCTGGGTTTGATCCCCCACACCACGAATAATAATAATAAAATAATGGGCTATGTCTTTATATAGATCCCTTAGGGTCACTCTGAAAAATGCAATTTAATGGCATCTGAGTGACCTGGAGGGGATATAAATGTGAATGGTCTAGAGAACCCCACTAGAGAAAGAACTGATGAAAAGACCACCTATTTCCGTGTGAATAACTCTATACAACATTTCCAGGGGTCACCAAATTGCATGGGGGGGGTCTTTCTAGAATAGCTAACACATGTGTTTGCTATGTGCTTGGCCCAGTTGTAAATACTTTAGCTCACTGCATTGTCACAGAATCCCAGCCACTGGCCCGAGTCACACAGTAGTTAGTAGAAGGCAGAGCGAGAGAACCAAGCCAGGCAGTGCAGGGCCACATCCTTGCGCTCAGCTGCTAAGCTACACTGCTTCCTGGCAGATGGGCCTGCTCTTGGCCACCTACCATCTCTCTCTTTTCTTAGAAACATAGCCAGAAGGCTGCTGCACAGTCCTTTCTCACCTACAGAGACAACGCCAGTCTATTAAGCCAGGCTGGCTCATAAATCTGAGCATGCACACCAGACTGTGGTGACTACCAGCCACGGGATCGCGTCAGTGGGCAGCAAAGACCAAGGATGTGACAGAGGAGGCTGGAGCCTGAGACCTGAGCTGCCACTCGGGCTCTTCTCCAGCCGAGCTGCTGACTGTGAGCAAGTCAGCTTCTGTCTCTAGCCTTCAATTATTGTGGGCTGCTTCACAAGGAGGGCTGGCTCAGATTTCTCTACTCCCTTCAGACCTGACCACTGTGATTCCATGGTACGAGAGTTGGGAGATTTGTAGACAGGATTAAAGAAATCAGGTGCCTGGGCTCAATAGCACACATCTGTAATCCCAGCTACTCAGGAGGCCTAGGCAGAAGGGTTGCAAGTTCAAGGCCAGCCTGGGCAACTAGTGAGATCCTGCCTCAAAATAAAAAAATAAAAAGGCTGAAATGTAGCTCAGTGGTTAAGCACCCCTGGATTTCATCCCTGGTACCAAAAATAAAAGATAAAATAAAATATTTAAAAGCAGGTGGCAGATAAGGAAGAAAGTTAACTAAGCAACACATTTGTCAGAAACGTCTCTGCCTCTGTTTCCTGCCAAGTTTTTGCCCCCCTGATGGACAATGGTTGGACAGCACTAATGAAATCTTACTTGAGTGACAGAATTTGTGGAACTGCTTGTTTGTAAGTGCTTAGGGTATAGTCTGATATCTGAAGAATGCTAAAAAGAAAGATGGAGACTGGTAATTCTGACCTGAAAATAAGTATGTGAAAGAGACTTTCTTACCAGCTTTAAAAATAGATGGAGGAGTACTTTGAAAATAAAAGTTATTATGAATAAAAAAGAAATGACAGGAAACAAGAAGATTGACTCTTGGAGATAAGAAAGGGATTAGGGAGGGGAGAGAAGAGGGAGAGTGACTAAGGGATTGAAAATGATTAAAACAGGTTCTATGACGTTTCCCAAAAGGAACCTCACCATTGTGTATTCCTAATGTGTACCAATAAAAAAAGAAAATAGAGGTAATTATAATTGATACTTTTACAAAATATTTAGCTTGTATATTCTACTGACTAAAATGGTAAGATGTGGGTTTATTTTTTAATACCAGGCAAACTCCATCATCATATAATATTAACATACATTAATAAAATATGATTTTAAAATACCAGGTGAGTATTACTAATAGGTTCACTAGGAAAGTATATTTTACTTTTAAGGCATTATCACATAATACTCTTCTCAACTTTTAGATATATGACATTTAATATACAACTTATTGCTGAATAAATAATAAATGTTTTAATTCTGGAGAAAGCTGTCATTTAAAAAAGTGAGAAATCTGTAAGTTCGAGTCTTACATCCTTTCAAAATTATAACTAAATGTATACATGTATCATTCTTTAACTGGGGAGATTATCAACTCTAGCCTTGGTCTTCTATACATTCTTTAAATAAGAGTTATTTCTGATTTTTATATCAGAGAGCATTAAAATTTGGCATAGGATGTTATTAAGATTATATACAAATGTACCAGTTAGAAGACATTGAATATAAGAATTGGGGTCTGTGGGCATCTCATCAATATAATAAGACAAACTCATCGTTATTGGAGCAGTTTCATCAAATGATTGGAGTGTTTTTCTTCCCAAGATGGTAACTATATCCAGAAAAGACAGTTTCCTCTTCTAACATGGGGGCTCTGGCCTTTTGACCCCAAAATCCCTTTTGGAGAAAACGTCCACGAATCTGAGCCTCAGGGTGAGCACACGCTGTGGAGACAATGTCATGGAGCTGCCTGAGCTTCAATGCTGGAAAGAATCGTGAAGCTGCATCCTGTCAGAGTTTCCTCTCATTCCTGTATTTCTTTTTCCCTGTAGCACCTTATTGGCAGCGAGAGGACTATTCTTTGTTACTGCTTCTGTACATTCTTTCCCACAATCTCTTTTCCTTTTTCTATCTCCCTCATCTCCTCTGGTGCCTTTCTTTCCAAGTACTAACCTGATTTTCCTCTTCTTCCCCACAGGCTCTTTCACCCTGACCTCTCTTTTTCTCTAAATTTTTGTCCACATTGCTAATCTATGAGAAGAAGCAAACAAGTCTACAAAGAACAAACTTCACTTTGTCTATATCACTAGACTTCTTTGTTTGGTGTCCCTTTCTCCATGATGAAACAAGTCACTATTTATTTTATTTATTATTATTATTTTGTTTTTTGAGACACAGGCTCTCTATATATTCTAGGCTGGCTTTGAACTCACTATGTAGTCCAGACTGGCCTTGAACTCACTGGCAATCCTCCTGCCTCAGCCTCCTGAGGGCTGGGATTACAGGTGTGAGCCACCACACCTGGCACAAGTGACTATTTATATCTTGATTTAAAAACATAGAGAAATGAATGTCTCTGCAGTTGGTTCAGAGAGAAAGCAAAGGAGTTCCACTCCAATATCCCCCACCCAACCAATTCATCTGCAGTAGTATCAGCGGGCTTGGACGGTGGTTAGACACCAAGGAGACAGCCCTACCCTCAGAGTCTGGCGGGGCATTAAGAGACACAAACAAATACCTGTGGTACAGTGAGATACGATAAGGGTGGATTTGGAAGTCTGCAATATAAAACAAGAAAAGACCCACTTGTGCTGAGAGAGGGGGAAGAGCTCAGAAAGGAGATGACCTTTAAGAGGAGTCCAACAAACAAGAAGATACCACAGGAGGGTTCTGCTGGTAAAGCAGGCCACTCTAGGCAGCAGAACCCCCTGGGCAGAGGCTCAGCCTCGCGGCAAGGCCTGCTGGGGAATAGGGCGGGCGGACAGGGTGTGGTGACTCAGCAGGAAAGCACAGCAGGAGCAACCAGTGAAGGACTTCGTGTTTCTTTGCCTGCTTGAAGAGCATCGGGAGGAAACAGGAGAATTTTAAACACCAAAAATGTAATGGAAATTTGTACCTGCTTGAAAGAAAACTCTGGTGAACAATTGGGAGAAAAATTGGAGGTGGGCTGATCAGTGGTCGAGGAAAAGCATCATGTGAACCGAATGAGAGGAAAAACAAGAAATGGACGAGAAGTGTTTTAGAGCTAGAGCTGATTTTCGAGTTCCACTGCCTATTGGGCAGGGGAGTGGAAGAGAAAGCATTAAAGACGATCTTACAAGTTTGTTTTTTGAAGCTATTAAGTTCCCAAATAAATGGATAATGATAATATTTCTGACCAAAATATGCATGCGAGTCAGAGAGTGAATGTGAGAAAGTTTGTCAGTTACAGCTGAACATCTGCCCTTTGAGATGTTTGCTAGAGAGTAATATACAGTTGGAAGTAGTAACATAGACCTCAGGGAAGAAATACAGATTTGGAAATCATTAGGTATTGATAGCAAAAAGAAGCAAAAGTTGAAGAAGTCACTCCAGGCAAAGTACACAGGGCAGTGAGAGAAGAAAATCTAAACTGGACCTCAGAGACGTAGCCAGCACATCAGGGTAAGGAGTAAGCAAATAGGATTGGAAAGAAGGGAAAGGTAGGAAGAGACACGGAGACGACTGGTGTCACAACACCAACGAGACAGAGATTTTCAGGAAGGGAGTGGACAGCAATGTCAGGCTGAAGGGCAGTCGATTAAGATAAGGAATGCAAATTTGCAATTAATAAGTAATCTGACCAGGACAAGCTTCAGAAAAGTAGTAGAAGACAGCAATAGTACCAGAGAAAAATGGGG
>PVJO010007584.1:0-80885 GCA_004026905.1 Hystrix cristata
AGCCCGCCGCCTCTGCTTTTAAAATGGAACTTTTAGCATAAATTGCAAGAAGATTATTATAAAAATTCAATCAGCTTATACATATATTTGTAAATGAGGGCAAACACGGAGAACAAGATTGAGAGGAAGGAGAGACAAGGAGAGGGTGGGAGGAGATTAGCACATGTTTATAGCAAGGTGGTAATGCAAAAAATATTTCTTATTTCTTTCCTGTAATTGGCCTGCTATTAATTCTGAAATTCTTGACTGTAAAATACTTCTTAAGGGCTATCATAAAATATTATGATTTTATTTGAATTAAGTACTATATAGTTTTCAAAGAGAATTGTTGGTTCTTCAGGGGAAAGTAATGTTACAACTTCTTAGAAGAGGATGGGCCCCAGCGCACATCAGGCATTGTGTTCCCTCAACATACCTCAGGAGGTCGGATGCTCCTGTTTGTGTCAGTGTTGATGTCAGTGTGCCCCACCTGGCTATCAGTGAGGAGCATGGGCGTCCTAGTCTTTATCTGCCCCTATCTTAGCGCCTGCACTAGCGAGCAATAAACGTTGCCAAGGAATGACTGTATGACAGGGTAAGTGCTGGGAGACACACAGAAGTGACCCAGAGAAACCTGAGTAGCAGTGGTTGCACTCTAACAGATCGCACTCTAGTGAGAGAAAACTGACAACAAACAAACATCCAGTGTGCCAGGTGACTCTAAGTTCTGTGAAGGAAAAGGAAGGAAAAGAGGGTCAGAGTCTTAGAGGGTAATATTCCAAACTGAATCATCAGACAGAACCTTGGATAAAGTGAAATTTGAGTAGAGGCCTTAAGAAGTGAGGAATTGAGCCTGTGGATATCAAAAGAAGCAGATTGGAGGAAAAAGGATCAGCTATAGTTGATGCTTATGATTAACTTTCACTCTACCACTCTACTGGGTGTGGAAGTCATGGGGGTGAGGGGAAGTGGTTGTAGCCAGTATGGGGATTTTGGAAAAACGTTTTCTGATTCTCTTCCAGGCAAATGCAGGCGAATAGACTAGCCCTTGGACAAAAGAAGCAGCCGTGGCTTTGTTTTCTGTCGTGGCCAGTATTCACATGAAGTTTTAATGATGGAAAATGCAACCTGTGGGAATGATCCCTGCACCACCTGAAGGCCAGACATCTCTTTCTATTACCTGGGTTGTGAAAGGGCCTGATCTTGGCTCCTGGGCTGTTGGTGTGTGCTGGCCAGAAAAACTGTTCTGAGAGCCAGTGAAAGTGGATGCCGGCCCCGGCCGCCTCCACTGCTCCACTGATGAACAACAGAAAAGCAAGGGTGGGATGAGGGATGTTGTGCTTGTCCGCAGAACACAAAGAGCAGTAGCGAGACAGTTAATCTTCCATTTACGGAAATGTTCAGGCAACTTAGAGAGAGGACATATTTCCAATTTCTCCTGAGAGGAGAAAGTGATGGGAAACTCGCACCTTCCAGTCAGTCCCCAGTTCACAGAAAGGAGCCTGAAAAATCACACACGAGGAGATGCGAACAGATCTACAGAGCCGAGAGCTCCTCTGAGGAACTCGAAGGCGCAGTGGCAGCTGGAAAGCCTTGTTTTCCTCAGGTTTCCAAACTTCCCTCAGCGAACTTCACTGTTGGTCTCCGTCTGGTGTGAAATGATTAATTCTTTTAAATGACACAGGGAGCTGTAATGATCTGGGGCTTCTCTTCTCCATTCTAGAGCTAGCAAGAAGCAGATTTTTGTCACACCTTCTGCTTGTGTTTCGTGTGTGCATGTGTGTGTGTGTGTGCATACATATATAGATAGATAAATAGAGATAGAGAGATATATCTAACCTTTTCCCCCATAAATATTTATACTGGCAATTGAAATTAGCCAAAGGATGTTGCATTTTTGTGGGAAACTTGCCCTCCTTTATTGCTTTTGTTTAATACCCTATCTGTTTGGCCACAGGATACACTCCCTTGCTGACTTAAAGAGCTTATTAGCCTTATATTCACTTATTCTCTGGTCCCAGAGATGAGGTAGTACTTGGTAAAAATGAGGGGCCATCCTGGACTTAGGGGCTAGAAGGTCAAGCAGGGTGAACGGCTGCTCACACTGGGAATTATCTCATAGCATCATGGGAATTGTTCATTGATGCAAAATTATTTTTCTAAGTGCCAATATGTTCTGGTTGTCGGGGGTAAATAAGTGAGTAAAACGTGGTCCTCAGTCTTACATAGTGAGAGGCTGGTAAGGAAAAAGTGTGAAAGCAAGACACCACAAAACAATAGTGCTGAGAATGGTATGCCTACAAGTTTCCCCCTTTTCTTCTTTTCCCCTTCCTCATATATTACTAAGCACTTAACTACAGCAATGACTAATGAGCAGAACATACTACAAGGTTACAGCCCTCAATATATTGCCTTTTTGTTATTATCCAATGTTTTACACGGAAAGGGTCAATTTTAGAGGACTGGCGGCTCCTAAGTAGCTAGTGTGTCATTTTTTTTCTACCCCTTCAAATACAATCTGTAGAAGCTTTTCAGCAAACTGTAAGTAGCTCCAGAGGGCAGGAACTCAGTTTTCTAATGCATCTGTGCTTCCCATTCACCTGGCTGACTAACAACTCAGTAAGTACCAAATGAGTGAGTGAATGAGTGAATGAAGCATTCAAATCACCCCAGAGTGGCGGGAGATTTGACAGTCCACTGGGAAATTGGATCTTTGTAGGTGGCCAAACCAGATAACTGAAGCCACAGCTGGGAAACTTACTTTGGGGCTTGAACTGTATGCCATACACAT
Organism: Hystrix cristata; assembly: GCA_004026905.1. Classification (NCBI taxonomy): domain Eukaryota; kingdom Metazoa; phylum Chordata; class Mammalia; order Rodentia; family Hystricidae; genus Hystrix; species Hystrix cristata. The sequence goes on from PVJO010007584.1 coordinate 2,771, forward strand.
ATTTTACTCAAAATATGTGGCTTTCCTGCTCAGAAGGTTTCTGGACCATGTAGCAGTGACACTCATTTTGGCAGCTCCCTTGGCAATGTCTTCTCAGCTTACTGCTGGGTTTCAGCAGTAAGAGCATTTGGTCAGCCCTTCCCAGGAAAACCCTGGTTAGGCCAAGAGGGACCCTCAAAATGGCTTGGGTGGAATCCTCTGGGCCTGCCCCCACGCTCATCCCATGCCCTGTTGTTACAACTCCGGGCTTTCAGATTTTGGCTGACTTGGTAAGTGTGCCTGGCCATGGTGGAAATGGTGGAAGAAAGCTGAATTTGAACTGAAGGGATCTGGCCAAGCGGGTGATACCAGCTATGCGAACCTGAGCCCCATACTTGCTCCCTTCAGCTGCTGTGACAAATGATTGCACATAGTGTTAAAGCTACACGACATCGTTATCTCTCAATTGTGGATAGCAGTCTAAAAGGAGTCTTGAGAGGCTGAGATCAAGGTTTCATGGAGGCTAGCTCTTTCTGGAGGCTCTAGAGGAGGATTTATTCATTGCCTTTCCCAGTCCTTGAGGCTGCCGGGAATTCCTAGAAAACTGGCCACGTCTTTTCAACCGCAGATTCTGTGGCCAAGTCATTTTCTCCTCTATTGTAATCACATCTTCCTCTGCCTCTATTCTGTGCGGAACCTTTGTCTCCCCCTCTCAAGATTCTTAATCGCTTCTGTAATGTCTCTATTGCTATATACAGTAAAGTAACATTCACAGGCTCCAGAAATTAGGACGTAGATATTTTTACATAACACTAGTCAATCTCTCTTACATGCCCTTCTGTGTTAATGAAACTGTCTGCATATGCTGTAAAACAAAATAAAAAGGAGCAATCATTTACTCCTATGTTCTGCAACACTTTGGTACTATAGACTATTCAAGTTCATAGGTTGTTGTCGTCATTACTGCTTCTACTGTACTAGGACATATTCTAATCAAAGAGAGACCATGATCCTCAAGCAGGACTGTTTATTTTAGTGAATCCCTGTATCTCCACTCAGGCCTCTGTAAACTGAAACAGCAAGATTTGTTTGATAGTTACATTCTTTAAGGAGCACAAATCTCAGATGAAGCTCGTATGTTTTCTCTCTAGTAACCCAATTCCGATAGAAGATTCCCAGTGGCTTCAGGTTTCCTCAGATTATGCTACAGTCGTTTCCCCCCTGGAAGCTTCTATTCAATACTGGGTCCTTGAGATTTGTCTACGATTTTGCACGTGCCGCAGTTCATTATTTTTCTCTTTCTGTATAGTATTCCATTAGGAGACTATGCCACAAATTATTTAACCGGTTTGCTGTTGATGGGCATTTGGGTTTTATAGTTCAGGGTTATCACAAATGAAGTTGCCATGAATATTCTTGTGCAAGTCTTTGAGTGAACGTATGCGGTGATTTCAAACAAGCAAAAAAGTCCACTGTTGGGCTGGGGATTTAGCTCAGTGCTTGGCGTGTTTGCCTCACAAGCATGAGGCCCTGAGTTCGATTCCCGGTACCAAAAAAAAAAAAAAAAAAAAGTCCACTGTAAAGAGTGCAAATATGGAAGTGCAAAGCCAATTTTACTGTTAAGTATGGTGTAAAACATTACAAGAAATTTCATCTGAGATGTGGAATATTATAAGCGCAAGACAGGAGGAGAGGTTTCTATAAAAGTTAAAACAGGTCAAATGCAATGGAAGAATGAGAAGTTCACAATTTCCTGGCCATGATGTTATGTCTGGGGAAGTTTGGTTTTTCTGGAGGAGTCACAAGAACTGATCAAGTGTGCTCGCTGACCCACATCAGTCAGGAGAGGAAGCTTTGGTCTGAGTGGGAACAAACTCTGGCCTCTCAATTCCTGAGACGGTAGAGGGCAGAGTTCAAAGGCAGCTAAGGAACACCATACTTGAAGAAAAAAGAGGAGGAATTATCGATGGCTTACCGCTATGGAAATGTTGAAACAATGCATGTCAGTTTATTTTATGATTGTTTCTCAGAGTTTCCATCTCATGTTGGATTTTTCTGGGGCAAATTAAGAATGAGAATCAATTAATGTGAATCTCATGTTACTGCAAACAGTTGGAGGTCTTAATTGGGCCAGGAGTGAGCAGGTGGTCCTTCCCCAGTCAGCTATCCTTTCACCTGCCAGTCAAACAAGGAGAAGGCCTCCATCGCTCATTAGCAACCATTTGTCACCTCACACAGAGCTTTGAAAGGATTTCTTTGAACTTTGTTTGGGATTGATTTTCTGCATATGCTGAGCTGTTACTGACAAACTCTGGGCAACTGCTCCTCAGTAACAAATGCATTAAAAGAAAGGATTTTAATAGCCTCCAAATTACATAGCCGAGAAGGGTGCGATTCTTTCTCCACCTCTAATTCACCTCGCGAGGCTTTCACTTTCTGCCATTGCATTATAATGAATAACAAGAACTTTATCGTTTTTAAGGGAACTGTCTTGATCTTTTGATATTTTTTTAACTGCCAATGGCTCCAGACTAAAATTGATTCATCATGATGTCTAATTACAAATGGACTTTGTACCTTGACCTTGTCTCTTACTTTGCAATGAATGTTCACCGGATGGGCAGGCTTTCGCTTTATGAAGAACTGGTGACCCTAGAAACCATCTTCTGACTCCTTGCTTCCATTTTGACACCTGTTAAGGGAAGAGGCTGGGGCTGATTTGCTAAGTATGTGTCAGGTGTGTCAGATACAGTCCTTTGTGCTTGGCACAGAGATAATCAATAACTACTTGTTGAATTAATTAGTCACTTAAAAATAACTAGCACTTTTGCCTTATGATTTAAGGATGAAGACACACTGTAACTTGATATCCAGAGAGAGTAGCTATAGTTCTTTAGTCTCCCCCTCAAAAAAAATTGTGAGGAGCCAGCTTTTACTTGTGTCTTGGTCTATTTGTTTTACTGAGTACAAGACTAAAATTTATTCATTGTGGAAATTTTAGGATATATTCATAATTCTTACAAAGCTGTGATACTTATTCCCTCCCACAAAGCAGGATCATATGTATGGGTGGTCCAGCCAGAAATAACCATCTTCATCCACATTTCTGTCAAGTGCAGAAAGGATTTTCTCCTCTTTGCTGCTCTCCCTCCTCTCTCGCTCTCTCTCTTTCTCCTCTCTCTCCCTCCTGCTCTTCTCTCTCTCTGTCCTCTGTGACTCTCCTCCTTTCTCTGTCTCCTGCCACCGGCACCACCTATTGACTTCTCAGTCCCCCTCTTTATGGCAGGATTATTCTGTGGTGGTTCAATATGCTTCCTAGAATCTCTTTAAGCAGCTCAAGTTCTGTCTCAGACAACACAGGAGAATGAAAGCGTGGAGTTCCCCTGCTACAAATGCACATACACATGCGTGTGCATGTGTGTACACTGATTACTAAATATGATCCCATTCTCACTTAAGAAGTATTACATAGCAGAAATTAAAATCATGCAGACCGTACCAACATAGGTATATTATATAGCTTGTGACTATACTATAAATAACAATTTTGAATCTTACTTTCTAACTTAGCATTTTGAGAGTTTCTCCACATAATCAAATACTAATCAAAAGAACGATTTATAGGTATTGTCTGTAGTCAGCCTTATGGAGGCCACATTCTCTTAGGTGATTCTCCTGTTATCTGGCTTGTGGGATGATGTTAATTTTTTTTTTTTTTCAGTTGTGTGCCGTGGGGAGGGTATTCGCTCTAAAAAGTGGACTTTTGCTAGAAGATAGGAACTGGCATAATGAGAGGAAGCAGTTTTGTAATGGACAGAAGTCTCAGCACCTACTATACTGTACATATTTCCCTCTCTGGTTGGGCCTCCTGAGGGTTAGAAACTAAAGTTTCAATCAGCAGAAGCCAAAGGTGAGGGCTGCCAACCTGACTCACATTAGGACGTTCCCAAATTTCCTGGGCTGTATCTCTCTTTAGGACCTGACAGATCCGGGCATAGTGCAAATTAAATAGGATGAACCAAGCCAAATCTCCCTCTTTCACATTTTGAGCAGAGGTCTGGAGCAGCAAGGGAACTTTTAACACTGACCTCTAGTAAAAAAATAATAATAATAATAATAATAAATGATATCACATTTGTGTTAATGGACCTGGAAACCCCCCAACTGCTAGAATCACTGTATGGGGTGTTGGAGGAGGTGGTATTTTGCATTTTCAATTTTATTAGTTTGGTTCACTCTACCAGAGTTTTATATTCTCTTTCTTTGGAACTGTGGAATGCCTATAAACTCAGAAAATTGCACTGAACTTCGGGAAGTGAGCCAAGCTCTGGATGCTAAAGAGATAAAAAATAAAAAGAGGAGCTAGTTAGAAGACAAGCTTCACTTTGGTGCTTGATGTTTCTTATATGGGCAGCTCCAGGACCATTTCTGCCTAAGATTCTTTTCGAAGGAGATAAACAAACTTGTCCTAGGGGGTATCTGCCATCTACTGTGCATGTCTCTCACTTGCAGGCTGACATGGACCTTCAGTAGGTAGAAATGATGGGAATCAACACAGGTCCATATGGAAACTAGCTGGTCTCTGAAGAGCTTTCAGGTGTTGGTCCTGGGCCTTGTTTTTAGATCATCAGCAAATGCAGTGCTTTTGGTGTAGTTTCTCTTACTGTGGTTAATATCATGCCATTTGACTGGGGAAAGGAGGTAGTCACCTCCCTAGTTTGCTTCCAGAGATGGCCATCCTGTCATTACACAAAAAGAAATGGATGTGAAAATGTGAACAAAACTGGGAGGGTGACATTAATAAGTGACTGGGTAGGGTGGTATATGAGACAGGTGTGAATGGGAGACTGGTGTCTAATGGCCGTCTCTTCACAGATGTGTCATAATTTTTTGACACCAAACATGGACAAACCAAAGGTTGTGTTAATTGGGAATGACAGGCTGTATCCTTCCTGTGCGTATGTTTTCTTGAGGTTGACAAAAGTTGACTAAGCCAGATAACTGGTACTGGCAATTGGGCATTGTTTTTGACACTGACCTATACTTTTCTACTGATATTAGCTCTTTAATGAGGTCATGCTAGTATCAATTTTTAATATATAAAAAATTCGTAAATACTTGACCTTTTAGTGGCTGAGGAGGACTTTATAATGTTTTCATCATCTGCACGGATCCCTGTTTTACATGCTTATCTCATACCTTCTTTTCTTTTTCCTGATTTTTTTAAACAATAAAAAAAACCCAGAATCAATTTCATGTGGGAATTCTATAATTCCATTGTTTCAAAAGCTGCTCATGGAGTAGAATTTACAACTTTCTCATTTCTACGTTAATACACTTACATTTCCTCCTTACAGAAAATGGCAACTTTGGACCAGTAGAGACCACTGGGACTTCCCTTTCCAGAATGCTCACCCAGAGAAAACCAGTACAAGTAGCTCAAGGCTATTTTCAGCACTTTTCTAAAGATTTAGTCTAGTGTAATTCTGTGGTAGATCTTTCAGCCTTCTACGTTGATGTCAACGTTAGAAGTAATATATGGTAACTCATATATTTGAGTTACCGTATATTAGATAGAAAGTAGAGTACCTGTAACCAGCTTGCTGGGTATGATTCTAGCACATCCATTATTTTAGAGAAACAGAAGTAACTCTGTTTCAAAATCCTTGCCAGTATTTGGAAAATTTTTTATATTTCTCTCTTTCTATTCATCTCTTTGGTCTTACAATGTGGTGTCAGTACTGGAATTAGACTCTTAACATCTTGATTTAGTTAAATAACACCAAAGAGTGTAAGAATGGAATTCATATTTTAGGTCTTCCCATCTTTATTTTTGTATCAATGTTTAACACACAGCAACAGACAATAGCAAAACTAGTTAAAAATAACTATAATGGGCTATCAAGAGTTCAAATTAGAGAAGAATTAAAGAGGTGGAGTAGGATGCTTCACAAGACAATTTGGGCAGTGAAGAAGAAACAGGTAAAAACTAACGATGTTTATAAGTAAACCCTTTTGAGACTATTTAATAAACAAGAAAGTCATCAAGAACTGGAGGACTGATTCTAGCAGTAGAAGAGAATACCAGATTACAGGTGGTGAAGATAATTTGGGGCCATGGGCTCTAGCACAGAGACTTTAAGATACTGAATAAACTGTTCCTGTTAAGAAGCCTCTTTTAGCTGAGAAGTTTTGTTAGTCAGTCGCCCTGGGCTCAGAGATCTTTGGAATAACTCAGAGTAATTAGCACCCCTGGGGCCCTCTGCTTTGGGGGCCTTTACTTTACAACCTGCTGCTTGTCACAGAGCACTTCAGGTGATTGTCAGAAGCAGACCCTCCTTAGGCATGCGTTTTCCTTTCAGCTGATGGGTAATTGTATTGAAATCTGGAAACCTGACACGTGTGAGGAACAAGGGAAGCTCTAAGCAGTGAATTTGAACTGGGGTTTAGTTGGAAGTGGATTTGATCAGACAGGAACAGTGCAGGCTCAGGATCAGACTCCGAAGAATGTGTAGGGAAACACTGTGAGATCTCTTATTGCACTGTGCTCAGCAGGTGGGTCTGATCCTAGGTGCCACCGAGTAGAAACTTTGGGAGGTGGCTCAGCCTGGCGGTGGAAAAGTCAACCAGTAAGAAATGAACACAAAGCCCAAATGGATAAGTAATACCATCCTCTGGCTAGAAACTTCCCAGATTTGGCTCTTGTCTGAATCTACCCCTCATCTCTCATTACTCTTCCCTCATTTATTAAACTCTAACCATAATGATTTTGGAAAAGCCCACACTGGTTTCTGCCTCAGGACATTTGGACTTACTACAGCAGATGCTCCATCTTCCTCTTTCTGGCTCCTTTTTATCCTTCAGGTTTCCCCAGATTCTCCTACCTAAATTGCAGATTACTCCAGTCGGAGACATCACTTGGAGCCGTATGTTTTGCTAACCTCCGTCCTGTGTATCTGTTCTGCGTAGCCCTGCCTCTGAGTGTCTAGAAGAGTGCCTGGCATGTAACAGCTGCCGAGTAAGTGAGTTTTGCAAGGATCAGTGAGTAAGCGGACAAACAGAGGAATCAAATGAAAACTGAGCAGCAGGTTAAACAATAGAAAACTTTGAGATAGGAGGTTATGACCTAATATCAAAGAACTAAGCAAGAAAACAGCCAAGAGGACGTGAGCAGCAAGTAAACAGTGCCGACTGGAAACGCTATTGACCTTGGTGTCCTTAGGTCTCCTCTAATTAGTGCAAGTTTGGACTTGTCTGGAGTATGGCTGATTTCACCCATTTAACCCATAAAATCAATGACTAGAAGACTAGGTGGATATTATAAACAAAATCTAAAGCCAGAATGGTGAATCTCTGGCTATCATTACAGCTTCTGTGACAGACATCACTAATAGATCGTAGAATCTTTCCCTCTAGTGTCAGTTTCAGCAATCAAAAACCACTAGACTGTAAACTGTTAGGGAAAGATTTTTGTCACATTCACTGTTTTTCCTCTACATCTAGAATAGTGCCTTTTATTTGTAGGTATGCAATAAATATTTGTTGTGTTAAATACTTGATGACTAGCTCAATCAGATTTTACATGTGAAGTGTATTTTACTTGCTGTCCCTAACCTAAAGCAAAAAGATAAGGAGTTAAAATTTGGTTGTAGGGAATTGTTATCACAAAAGAGGAACAACTAATCTGGTGATCCTAAGGGCGTGTTTCCATGCTGAGAACTGGCAGCTGCCTTGCAATAGCCCTAAAGTACAAAGCCTGAGGCTACTCTTCTAATTTGCTGTACATTTGGAGCTGCTTGGCTAGCATCCAAGATGCATTCTCTATGCACTGAATTATACCATTTAGAAAATATATTATAGCATTATGTTAGGTAATTGTCATAAGCTACAAGCGCATCACTTTAAGATTAATTTACTGCTTGCTACATACTTCTATCCTCCATCACAAAGTTTTAATCCTGGGTTTCCAAAATTTAAATTGTAAATATAAAAATTTGAACAGGATCTAAGAAAATTGGTTATGGGTATAAAAGTCTTGGGGTGATGGTTTTCATTAAAACGAGAGATGTTTTCAGAGCTGATGGAAATGATGTACTGGAAGGGGAAATTGTACAGAAGGAGAAGATAATTTCAAGAACAATCTTGTACAGGAGGCATGAGGACTTGGGCTGTAGTGGACCTGCAGACCTCTGTAATGCATGGCTCTTCTTCTGAGGGAAGTGCGGGCCACTTTCCATGCAAGCACCTCCATATTCAGGAAAAGTTAGGATATGCTTGTTCTTGTTCCTACATGTGCAGGAGACCTACAGCCAGTCTGTTCTCTTTCACACTGGGGAAATTGAGACCATTTAGCTGCTGGCTCATGACTGAGTCCTAGCTACAAATAGAAATGAGGCAGAGTTCTTGCGTCCAGGATATCTGAGTCTAGTAGCCTCTAGACAAATGCTCCCTTCTTGCCATATTCACAAGAACTTTCTTTCAGAGAGTGACTTTATCACTTAGTTTGGTAGAATCATTTTAAATACATATTTTTATTAACCTTTTTTTCTTTCACCCCCATTCTTGAATAAGTTGCCTTAAATTCACAAACTCCAATTAAGTATGCTTGGCTAATAACTTCACCATGAAAATATCTCGAACTATTAAAGTATTGAATAAAGTATTCTGCTTTTGACACTCCCTAATCCTCCCAGGATTTGAAAAACTTGAAGTATGCAGAGGGAAATCAGACTAAATGCTCACATATATTTTATTAGAAACATTTCTTTAAAAACATGAAGACAAGGGCAAAAAAGACCGAATTCAGTTTTTGAGGCTGGCTCTTCAACTTCTCTACACATTATTCTAAACAGGAAAAATAAAATCAGCTTTGTTCCCAAGCATATGCTTTTGACATTTTTTTCCTTGAAGTCTGTGAATTATTAATAAACTAATTCCTCTTTATAGTTCAATCTTTGGAGATTTAAAGTATTCACTCAAATGCACAGGGAAGACATGGAGCTTCCGTTCCAATCAGCTCCAATCCTCTCTAGAGAGGCTGGCCTTGAGGTATCTCTAAGTCTTTGATATCAATCTTTGATTCAGCTGGGAATTTCTGATCATTTCTAGAAGTAGTCTGTTAATACCACTTAATGCCCTGTTTAAGTTGGGCTAGTCCTGCCAGCTGATTTTATGTTTTCACTTTGCTCCCAAAGTATTTTATGTGTGTGTTTGTATAGCATATATACGTACATATATCTCTCTATCTCATTATACTTGATGGATTTTCTTCTTGGTGAGTTGTGCTGGAAGGCAGGGCTTTTGAGAGCACAGAATGTCCAGTAAATTGACAGCTTCTGTAATAAACTACATTGGATCTAAACACCACTGGGCATGCTTCTTCTCCCTCAGTAGAGCTTGGTACACAGACCTTTGGCTCCACAGAGAAAATACATATCCAAAGGCCAGAGTTGTGTACCAGTGGGGTGGACAGGCTCTAGATAAAGTCCTTTGCCTCCAATCTGTACCAATAACTATGATTAAAGGTGGACCATTGGTCAGAGTTGCGGGAGAGAGGGTTCCTTCATCAGCTAGAAGTTTGGATAATTTAGCTGAAGTCACTTAGGGTTTGTTGCTCTTGTGGCCTTAATGTATGGGAATTATTATCCTTTCTTTTTTTCTTCAGAGAGAGCTCTTTGAGTTTAATTGATTTGCCTGATATCCTGGAAGGGAGTCAGTATGCTTTCCCTCTCATCTGGCAGATCCTAAGATTATTCAGATTCTGGGTGAAGCCTTCAGTCTGTGGTATCTGGTTTGTTTGTTGATCTAAAAGGAGAAAAAGAAATCCTAGCAAAAACAAACCAAGCCATATGTACCGGTTCCTTTTCCTCTTTCCTTGGACATTCTCTGAGAAAAGTGGCTTTACCAATGAGGTAGTCCCTGCCTTTATTTGTCCTCTCCCTCCTCCCTTAAGGACCTGCTGTATTAATGGGATATAATGATCAATCAAGAGAGTCACCAGGTGACTATATTGAAAGAGATGCTTATCGGGGACACTGAGGAATTGAGCTTTCACAACATAACAGCATCTGTCCTGATCTGCCAGCTCATGCAGACAACAAACTTACCTCTCTCCTGAGGCCTGGGTCAGAACCACAGAAGGGCAAGGAAGGAGGGGAAGGGAAGGCTGCAGAAATAAAGAAAACTTTTCCCTTCTTTATTTTTAAAGTCAGTTCTATTCTGGGACTGTATTTACTTTTTTTGTTTTGCTCTAGGGTTAAAGGGCTCACAGTAATGGAAACTGGAGGCCACCCATTTATTGCTCTTCCTCTGGATTTTCTGGGCTGGTAAATTGAGCTTCCTCAGCCTTTCTCACCCAAGACCTTAACCTTATGTGGATCCGTGAATTCCTCCCCAGGAACCTGGGAGAACCAGCCAATCTCAGGCTTAAGCTACAAGCTTTTCATGATGCATTTTCATGCATCATGAAAATACATTGATTTTTACCAACATCTGCCCCTCACTCTCCTTAAGGACCCAGAATAAAAGCGTCTATTGGTCAAAGAAGAACTTTGTCATGTTTTGTAATATTTTCAGCCTTTGCAACTTCCCAGGATTTTCCCTGCTCTATTATAATCATCCTCCTGAACTTCTTCTTCTACGGAAATACTTTCTTCTGCTTCCATTATTCATATTGCAAACGTGTGCTTGAGCATGTCACATTTCTTTGTAGAAGTGGATTCGGTATCTTTTGGACCTTAGGTTTCTCTGAACTGAACAAAAATGCCTTGAAAAGTCATGGTGCGTGTCTAATAAGAACTGTATCTGACAGGCCACTTCAGCCAACAGAACCAGGAGCAGGCTTCTATAACTGTGGGAGCTTCCATGGATGAGAGCACAGGGCAGGCTGGAAAGTTATTCAGGAATACGCTGTACTTTGACACGGCTTATTCTGTTCTTTGGGAAACCTCAGATTTTTCCCTCAAGGCCTCCAACCAATAGTATGAGACCAATTGCCATCATCAAGGGTGAGATCCTTTACTTAAAGTCAACTGATTGTACCTTTTGCCTGCATCATCAAAACATCCCCGTGGCAACACTTGACTGTGTAAATTGGTACAATAATGTAAGGGTCTGCTTTTTGATGCTGGGACCAAATACCCAACGTACACATTTTAATGGAGCCAGAGTTTATTTTTGTTCACAGTTTCAGACGTTTCAGTCCAAGATCAGCTGTCTCCAAGACAGAAAGGTGTGATAGGGCAAAGCTGTTCTCTTTATGGTGGCTGGAAAGCAGAGCAGAGAGGAAGAGTGACAGAGAGCCACACCAGTCAAAGGGCAACCTGCTTCCAACTGGGCCTGACCCCCCCCCCCCAGGGATAAATAGATGACTATAGTGCTCCCACGATCCAATCACTTCTTTAGAATTTCTTAATCCAGCCGTGTTGCTAATTAAGATTAACTGGCACACCTAGCCTAGCCATGTTGATACATAAAATGAACCATCTGCTGTGCCCCAAATCCTCTTGTGTATATGTTCTTACTCTCAAATTCATTTACTTCTTTCTCTAACTCCAATCACCTCTCCAATCCCAAGTCCACAGTCTCTCCTAGACCGATGCAATTGCTTCCTAATTTGCCTTCTGGACTTTGCCTGCCTCAAAGTAGTCTCAGTTCTGCGACCAGGTGATCCTTTCCAATGTGTAGACCTAATCTTGTACTTACCAGCCGGAAGTCACTCACTTGCACATGCCCGGACCTTGGAGCAGTCACAGCTCCGTAACACTGCCTTCTCTGTGCACTCCTTTGGCCTGTTTCTTTCTTTTATTCCAGGCACACCAGCCCTGTATGTACATTCTGTATTCATTATGTTCCCTTCTGGCAGAGTCTTTGCAAGGGCTTTTCCCTCTACTGAAGCATCACTCCCACCTCCTATATTTGGTTCAATCCTATCCGCCTTGCCAGGAAGCTTCAGTCTTACTTCTATAAGGGAGACTCTCTGTACCACCCTGACCAGATCAGATTCTCTAATTATATATTATCATAGTCCACATGTCTCCATTAGAGGAGGTATTGTACTGGACAGTTAACATTTACCTCTGGGATTATTCGGTTCATGTCTCTGTCCCCCACAGATGTTTTTTTCATGAAGATACCAGCAATGACTAACTTGTTTACACCACATAGCTATTGTCCAGCATGGTGCAGGTACCATGGAGTATACCCAGGAAGTAATATTTATTGTAATAGTCATGTGGAATAATATTTATATGAATGAATCATCCAATTTAGGATGGGAGTCAGAGCTGATTTCTTGTCCCTGCCCTTCTTCAAGGCATCTCTCTCCTCTAATTATTTTCACCCTGTGTCTTCAACACAACTGCAATTTCCTTTGATTTAAAACTTTACATCACAGCCAGGCATTGAGGAGTTAATGAGGAATTAATGAGAAATTAACTCTTCAGCTCCTGGAGTTCTAAAAATGGCTAAGAGATGGTGCTGACCATCTCTCTCATCTGGCCTGGTCCATTGAGCTTGTTTGGCACTCAGAGTAGGTATACCCATCACAAAGAGCTGGTATCTTTAGTCCATGCTACAGTTTTATAGTTTGAAGTCATTTCAATATTTTAAAATAAGGAGCTTTCATCTAAAGTTATACATTTATGATTTCTCATTTTTCAGAAAGGGTTTGTCCTCCAATATGGTGGAAAGCAGCTTGAGTTGAGCAGCCACTGTCCATATAAGAAATCACAGGTGACCTGTAGGCCAGGACTTTCTTGTGGGGTGCTATTCTCTCATTTAGGTTGGGGTCTACCTCACCTCTGAGTACAGTGGAGTTAAGGTTCTTGCTGTAAGAGACAGTAAGCTACCAACAAGTTAATTTTCTCTCTCTCTTTCTTTTGGTTTTCTCTTTTGTAAATTCCAAGGACACTTCAAGGGGAAAAAACACAATAGTTTAAAAACTGATAATTCGAAACTTCTGGTTGTGACTGTCCATGCCTATATGCTATGGCTGACCAAAACAATGGTAGTCTGTTATTTACTAGGCCCTTTGTTTTGGGTGAGATGAGCTTGAAGAAAAGCTATGACTTTATAGGCAGTTTCTCTATGATTGTGGAAAAATCATTGTATCTATAATCTGTTGTTTTTGTCTGTAAAATGGGAGTGAAAATACTTAGCAGAATCGACAGCCAGAATGGCAGAGTATGAAGGCCATGCACATGAATCTTTTATGGCTTCACTTCTCCTGGGAACTTAAGTAAATTCCCTAAGCTTGTGACCTTTCACTGGACACAATACAAAGGGTCATTATTTACTTGATTCTCATGTTTAAAGAAAAAAAAAGGAAGTCCAGATGAAAGTTAAAAATAGGGCATGTGAATTTAATGCAGCTTTCTCTGGGATCATGCCTGGCGAAGAGAAATAAAGAAGGAAGAAAAATAGATACTATATTAAACGAACTTCCTGGAAGAATGTTATTTGCTCACAAATATTTATTTAGAGAACTCAGACTAATTCCTCTCTAACGAGGGTCCTGGAATGTAGGTGGAATTCATCGGAACCTCCTCAAAGGAAACTCGAGAGATAAACTCAGAGAAATCCCTGGTTAAGAGACATTTTTCGTGCTCAGCACACTTTTCCCAATTGTTCTTTTTCCTTTTCGATAAGTATATATTAAATATAATACCTGGAAAACATACAAACACACAAACGTATGTGCCCCATCACGACCACCCCACACTTTCTGGAAGTCAGAATTAGTTTTGGATCAAATGGCTGAGTCAGAAAGGGATAATTGCAGTTTTCAAATTCCATGGCTCCATCGTAAGAGATACTCATTTCTCTTTGTAGAGACGGGATATGATTCCCTTGTAATTAACAGTGTTTGCTGCAGTTTTGTTTGTGGGGAGGGCTAAATCTTAACTTCCAACCTTCCTCTGAAGAATTATTCCAGTTATGGAATTTTGTCACAGGTGGCGATGTGTCCCTGGGAAAGAAAGCATCTTTGTTACGAATATCATCAGTACTGAAGAAAGATGGGGAAACCATGTGATCCAGGAATTGGATCCTGTCCATGTCAGATCTGCCTTTCAATTGTGAATCAGTTAAGTTACCCTCAATTATTCTTATGCACTTGGTGAAAACTTTTTCTTAGCTTTACCAGGGTTCAGAAAGAGACAAGAGAACTGGCTTTATAAAATGATCGTTTCTGAATTCTGCTACAAATTCCAAATGCCAGTTCCTGGTTCAGAAGCAAGAGGCTTGGGGGAAAATAAGTTTAAGCTCATAAAAATACTCCAAGGGCACACTGGTCATCAAATAGCTCCAAGCAAACTGCATTTGCAAATGAATCCGAAAACATGTGGATTCAATTTTCCTTGAAATGCCCAGAGGTTAAAAAATTAGGGGGGAAGTGTTTGGCAGAAAGAGCCTGGGGTTTGGCTATGTGCTTGAGTTTCTCTAAAATAAATTGATTGTTTTGCCAGAGAGAAAATATTACCTGGACCCCCTTCTCAATCATATCTCTAACTTAATTATCAGTGGCCCCAATTCTCTTCGTGCCTGAAATGTGGACCAGAGTTGAATTCATTCAGAAAGAAAGCAAATTTTACTCATTCCCAGGGTGGCCTTGTGTGTGGCAGATCCAGAATTTCAGTGCTATCATGGGCTTCAGCTCTAGTAACATCGTAGCAAGGAAACCATCTGCTAGCAAAATTGTTTCTCCTCCACTATTGCTTCCCATCTGCCTCCACTCATCATGTTTTACCCCCCTTTTTCCTTCCGCCAACCCCCAAAATAATACCTTTTTATGACCAAGTAAACACAGGCAAATATGGAACTGTTTTAAAGCAAACCCAAATTGTTTTAAAAGATCTTGAAAATAGAGTGTGTGGGGGGTGGGGAGCTGCATCTGTGAAAAAGCAGTGATTAGCCTTAAAACAATGTGAGGCCAACAGCACAGAGTCCCATTTACAAGATGATGTGTGTTGCCTGTAAGTGGCTGTTCCTGGTCTCTGAGGTAGCAAAGTTGTCACATGGTTCTCTTGTTGCCATGGCAATAATCTGTAATTGCGCAGAAAATCCACAGAACTCCTGAGCAACTCCTTAGTGGATTGGGCTGAAAGAAAATCAAACCTGTAAAAGCTCTGAATTGATGTGGTTATGAAAGTACATTGTCCAAGTCAGTCCAGTTGAAGCTGACCTTATTTTGTGTCCCTGGCCCTCATCTAGCGATGGTGAATGTGCTCAGATTTATATATGTCTCTCACTTTTGTCTTTATAACCACTGAAAAGTACAAATTCTGGTCAGCCTGAGAAATGCTTCCCTTCAATCTTTGGACTTCTGAGCACATGGCTTGGAATCTGTGAGGCAGGAATTGTGGATTCTTTGGCAGACTTAACTTTCTGAACGTAGACCAACATTGAGGACCAACAGAGGACTTGTGCGTATAGGTGAAACAACACCGTAAAAATGCTAGGATCTCCCCAAGGCTAGGTGGTTCTCCTCTGGCAAGGTCACCAAGCACGTGCTGGGCACGGGAGTGGAGCAGTGAGAATGTGTTGTTCCTGGCGTAGCTTGGCAACAGAGTATACACACATGTACAACACACCCATCCCAGGGCATGCCAAAACTCTCCTTCCTTCAGGCTAGCTAATACAAACCATGCCCAAAATATAGCTGGGAAATGGAGGGTAGTGGCATGTCTCCCTCCTGCCCTAGATGCTGTGTGACATTTAAGCATGTATCAGAAGTGCACCCCAAATTGTAGAAGGCACGAATGAGAGTGGGGGGCCCTGGCAGAAAATTGAGCAGGAAGAGGAGCCAGCAAATCACTCTCATGGTCCAAAGTGCAGTGAGAATCCCATGGGAACTCAGCTTCCAAGCAGATCCCATGAGAACATCTGCGATGAAGACACTCACGCCAGCCCCTCAACCCAGACTCATTAGTAAAAATGCTTTATTTCTTCTCATCTCTTTATTTATCTTCTCATATACCACAAGTATGATTTGCTTTTCTTCTGCGCATTTTCCCTACTGGGAGCAGGAAAAGGAAGGTGGCAAGGGGACATCCAGCTGTACATTGGGATGCTTTGTCTTGGATAATCTCTCATGTAGGTTATTACATTATAGGCAACAGAAACTCCCTGTGCTTGATTTAAGCAAAGAAAACAGTGATGTAGGAACATGCAAGGCTGCTTCATACATTTGGGGAAAAGTTTGAGAACCAGGACAAGAAGTAGTTAGAAACTCAACAACTTAGAAATTTATATGGTGAGGCAAAAACGCAACAGATTGATCATAGTTTGCTACTAGAACATTTGGCTTCAACTGTATTTATTTTCTGGCATTTTAACCAAGATTCAAAGTTTGGAAAAACAGAATCCAAATGGTCTACTTTGGGTCATGAACCCAGTTGCCTCTTGGCGAGGGCAGGGGTGCGTGCGAGGAAAGAAAAGAGAGTGTAACATGTAACTTGGTCTCATCGAGATTCCACAGAGTGGGAGAGAGAGAATTTCTCAAAACCAACGTCAAGGTGCATGATAGAAGGAAGGGGGTTGGATAGTGTCATGGTCATGCTAATGGTGCGACAAAGCAAATTGCATCAACATAACTTGGAAGGACAGTTGAATTGTGGAAGTGCTAATCATTGAGCTTTGGTTCACATGTCTGAACAGAGATTTGCTGAGGAAAATTGGAACACAGATGTGGGTAGGTGGAAACCCAGTGAGGGAGAGGATCTAGAAAACACTTTGGTTGGCATCTTCTTCCTGAAAGAATGGGGAGAAAAGATGACAACCTGATTTGGCGCCTACTATGCTAATAGGACAGACTTCCTGCTAGTCAAAACTCCTCATTAATGTCCACTTCTCAGCATGTCTGATTATAGGTTGAAGTTGACCGATCAGCAAACTACTCAATTATAAGCTCATCTTCTCCCTGTGGTGCCACTAATTAAAACAGGAACTATGCTGCAGCTCACACACTCCATGGAGTTCTACCTTCCAAAAGCTGAATTAGTCACAACAATTAGCTGTTGTCAGTGGATTTCAGCCTCTTTTTTCCTTTTCCCAACCCCACTCTTGTTTGGTGTGAATTTGTCTCTGAAAAACCTTCCCCTGAGATTATTGATCTCCCCCATTTCCTTCACTGTGAGAAGGAAGCACATGTGGTAGGAGCCTTGAAATACAGCCCCAAAATGCAGCTATGTGAAATCTCAGTGTTCTGGAATGCTCTGACCTTTTGTCCTGCCAAGCATCATTTTTTTTCTGAAATAACATCATGAAGGGTATTCTTACATGTGCTTAATTTTTAAGAGGAGAGAGAGAGAAGAAACAACAGCATAGGTCTGTACCCTTCCAACAGCAGAAGAGCTGTTCTTCAGACAGCTGGAACTGTAATTTTTTTTTCTCTTTCTATCTTGTTAAACACAATGGACCACTTCAGTAATTTAAACTGTAAATGCACTTCTTTATTACAGGACGAGACTGCCATGTGTAGAAGAGAGAGAAAAGATGTCAAGAGAGGGGCTGGAGATTTAGCCCAGTGGTTAGAGTGCTTCCCTGAGTTCGATCCCCAGCACCAAAAAAAAAAAAAAAAGATGTCAAGAGACATGGTAGTGACAGGGTTGAGGAACAGGGGCTTGCTTCACAACCTCAGATTGCATCCCAAACTGGCTCGAAGGCTAAGTCCATGGCCTCCCAATCAGGAATTTTTGTAAACTGTTCAAGGTCCAGTTCAAATCTCCATTAGTATTAAAATCAATATCCCTGGATGGAAGCAAAATGAACCTTCTGGCTTCCTTTCAAAAGGATTGCCAATTAGCCTCCAGCAGAATGCTGCATGCCCACACTCTTCTTAATATCCTCTCTCCCTTCAGAAGAAGCAATTCTAGATGTTCTTATCTGTTCATGCAAACTTTTCCATCCAGCATTTGATGACTCCATTGTTTGTTCCCCAAATGACATGAAGGAGAAGTTCCTCTACCAAAGTATTTTCTCAAAACAGCTGTGCACACTTAAAACTTCCTAAAGAAATCACGCCGTACCTGTTTGTAGAGGGGCAGATCAACATCAGAGTCATCGCACAATGTCGGTATTGTACAGGAGCACAGAGTATACCTAAATGTTTATTTTGACACAGTGGTTAAATCCCTGAAGTTTTAAGTGAAAAAACTTCAGTTTGCAAAAAAGAAAGTATCTCAAGCTTGTGCTCAGTGAATAAAGGGTAAGGGAGGAATGTCTGGCACTCTGGAGCTTTCAGGACTTGCTCACTGTGCACCAACACTGTGCACCAACACTTCCCACCTTACCCAGATCTTTACAGCTTTGTTCCCAACGCTAAGTCTCTGACCCTGGCATACTTACAGTTCCACATCTTTTGCCTTGGACAACCAGTTTAGTGTGGGAACGAAGAGCAGAAGATGACTCAATGTCCCACTCATTGAGTTTCTTTATCCAAAATGAGTTTAGCCAAAAATTGAAAGTATCAGTTGCATGACAAAATGGACCAGGAAGTGCACGCGCACACACACACACACACACACACACACACACACACACACACGAGTTGGACTGGAGTCATCCTGGTACACATCCACACACAGACATATACTTCTCAAGCTAAACACTCAATGACTATCCCTTTATTATCCTTTGGTGGGTTGTCCATCTGGGAAATGGAGATAATTTTGTATAGTCCACATGTTATTGCTTTAGTTAGGATGGGACAACAAATTGATATCAGCCAAAGCTCATGTCAATTCAGAGATGGAAAGATGGGGTTCACTGCTACTTCCTCTAATACAGTGACTTTCTAGCAGCGCACACCCCAAGTAGAGAACAGGCACTAGACTAATGAGCATGTGACAAGTCAGAACAGAGTGATATTAGGAAAATGGTGGGTGGGGAGCAGGAAATAGCAAGGCAGCTCTTACGTAGGCTCGAGTTTCTCACTGTCATATACAATAAATCTGCTCAAAATGTTAAGAGCAATTAAATAAAATGAAGAGAATACAAATGTAGAAAAAAGCTATTGTAATCAGATATTCCAGAACTTGAGAACCAGGCGTAATGTTTTTATAATAGTGTATGTAAGAGAGCATTCTGTTCAATACCCTAAAAAGGTTTAAATAATTGAACAACATTATTTTAAAATATTGTCTAGGTTGTATCTTATGCCCCAGCATCTCAATTACATGTCATTCTAGTTATGAGACGCTTCAGCATTAGGACAATGAGCTCTGGCCCACAGAACATCTGGCTTTAACCAATGTCTTCAATTGCTTGTGTTTATAAGCAATAAATTTAAACAACTGGGTTTGCATAGTTGGACCATTTGATTCATTTGATGCACACATAATTTTGGCCACTTTTGTGGCTAGTAGCCAGAAGTACCTGATTTCAATCCCTAAGTGTTAAAATTGTTCTCTTCTTTTCGTTTAGATACCTAAGTGTCTCCATGTCCCTGGCACTTACACAATACTCCATAGTGAGTGATGATCCATTTCCAAAACTACTTAGCAAAAGCCAACCATGAGGCAAGTTCATAAGTGTATAGCAGGAACAACAGACATTAGACACATCAATACCTAAGTGTTTATACAATTACTGTGTAAAGAGTGCTTCAGAGAAAAGAATGGGGTGCCTTTAGAAGAGACATTGAACTAGTTTGGAGGTCAAGAAAGGCTTATCTGAAAAGAAATTGACATTAAGCCAATGGCTTATTCGGCAAGGAGAAAGAGGAGAGGTGAAAGGAGAGAAGAGCATTCCTGAAAGAGGGACCAGCATGTGCCAAGGCCAGAGGCAGAAGGGATGGGATATATGCGAATAACTAGAGAAAGGCCTGTGTGGCTGGGGTAAACCGAGCTTCAGGGGGATTGGCACAAGCTGAGAAGGAGGTAGGCAGAGTCCACGCAGTGATGTAAGCAGTGGACATCAACCTAGAAATTGTTCTCAATGGTGCTATCTGATAGCCAGAAACTCAAAGTCAGTTTGGTTGATTGAGCTTTCAAAAGGTGTTTATTGGATGTATAATCACTTCTTGCAATTTACTTTCGCTGCTCACAAAACTAAAAGAGAAACACAATTTAAAGTTTGTCCTACCCATATTTGTTGGGTACAAAGGATAATGGATTTCATTTGTCAAATTTCCTAAGTTTCAGTCATTCGTGACAGTAACAAATTTTGCCACATTTGGCAAACAACTATATCCTCAGTGATATCGTATTGTTTAAGCAAAACTCTATTTTTTCCCCAAACATATTTACTTATAAAGAGAACTTTAAATTGCTATTATTATTAGAAAGTCAGGATTACCTGCCATAAATTCAAGTTAACCTTAGAAATAAACAGAATGGTTTGAATAAGACTGTCATTATATACTTGCTAGTCATTGTGACTCAACTGGAGTTCTGAGTTTGTAGCCTCCTCTCTCATATAAAAAAGAGAGATCGGCAAAAGGTAGAGTTGGAAAAAATGAATGCCAAACCAACCCATTTTCCTTGATTCTTCTGACTAGTTTGAAGAGAATTAAAAAAGAAGCAACTTTCCCACTATGCAATATAGAATAAGTACCATCATGTCAGTGCACCACATCAAAACATCCACAAACCACTGGTGGCCTGCCCTTTGGGAAGCAAGATTATTTCCTAGGTAATAAATATAAACCAATAAATATATAGTTTTGATTCACTGAGTGAAGAAATGCCAGTACTTCCATGGCAGTGAATGTGTCATTCACATTTTGGAAATGATGTAGATACTTGATCAATAAGGTAATTTTTCTTACAGAGACTCTTAAGGAAAAAAAAATTCAAAGACTTTATCTAGACCAGGACTTTTTACAGGTGCATGTTGAGACTTATGCTGAGCAGCTAAAGAACCTCAGGAAAGATTTCCCCAAAGGGCAGGCAGACAGGGGCTTGGTGTCACAGTGTCTGGGTAAATGGGGTAGTAGGTTCTCCTTCATATAGGTCAACTGGTGCCTGACAGAAGCCAAAGAAGACTCATAACCAGTATTCAATAGACAGGAATGCTTACGATTGTCATTTTAAACATAATTGCCAAACTGTCATTAGGATCAGCAGAGTTAAATTGTTGGCCACAGAAGCAGAGAATCAGGGACGCAATCCTCATTCTGAAGAAGGTTCATGAGAGCCAAGGGTGCCCTGGGGCTCAGTGGAAATGGCTTATGAGGCTGCTATTCAGAGACCTGAGGCACTAGGGAAATGAAGAGAAAGATTCAGTCATGGAGTCTGTAGGGCTCTGGCCACGAGGAATGAGGTGAGAGTTAAGATGCTCTGTAGAAAAGAGAGTTAGCCAGGGTTAGTTTGTATAAACACGACTTATTGGATCCAGTCCTTGGACTTGTAGCATCATTACCACCTGGAGACTCATTGGAGAGCTCATGCTCTGGCTTGATCCCAGACCACTATACCAGAACCTCAGAGTGGATCCAGCAGTCTGAACGTTAACCAGCCCTCCAGATGACTTTGGTACATGCTAAAGATTTGAGAACTGCTGGTCTAGAGGAGGAAGTGAGTGCAAGCACGCAGTCAGAGATCAGGGTTGCTCTCCGGCAGGTCCCTTTCAGTCAGGATACCAGTCAGGACATTGTCCAGATTCTGATTGCTCTTCGCTGGGCCGTGGTTTCTCAAATTCTCCCAGTCACATTCTCTGCCCATGACTCTGTGCACTCAGACAAGCATCACAATTAGAATACTCACTCTTTAATCATTTTTAGTTTGTAGATTTTTTTTAAAAAAGAGAGTTTCTGGAGAACTTGAATGTAGCTCTTATCCTAATTTATCTGGTATGGCATACAATTTATTAAGACCTGAAGATTTCTGTTTGCATTGTTTTTTTTTTTTTTTTAAAGCAAGTACTTCTCTGTGTAACCCAATTTCTAATGAGATAACTCAGTGCTTAACCAGTGATGGAGAAGACATCCTGCTGCTTCTTCCTCTCCATAATGGCGCAACATGGAGTCGTTGTGAGGAAAAGGATAATTTTTCCTCAATGATCCTGGTAGATGAAGGCTTTAGGAATTGTACTGGGGCAGAATTATGGATCCAGACTTGGGTTTGAATGGCTCTGTTACAAGTTAGCTGTTTAACCAAAGCGAAATCAGTTTACCAGCAGTAACGTAATGGATTAGCAAAGGTATTGAGAAAATTCAAAGCGGTAACACATGCATGTAAAATGCCAAACTTAACTTAGTTGCTTAATAAATAGAAATCAAATTATATTATTCCCTAATCTCTTCCCAGCATTTCTTGAGACCTAAACTATAAGTAGCAAGTTTTCTGGATATAGACTGAGAAATAATAGCTGGCACTTTCTGAGTTCTTAGCAGTTAGGATGATGTTACTGCATGTAACCAAAAACTAACTGAAATCAGTATAAATGATAAGAAATCCTATTATCTCCTATAACAGGAAATCCACAGAAAGGCGGAGTTCCAGGACAGTTGCATCTAGGGGTCTAGTACCATTTCTCTGTAACTTTCTTGATTTCTGACTTGCTTTTAAATCTCAGCTTTCTTCTTGGATTGACTTCCCTTATGGTCCCAAGATGACTTCCAGCAATAGCTGAAATTATATGCTTCTTTGCTTACATCTGGCAAGGGAGAAAACAAGACTGTCTCTTTCAACCAGTCTGACTGGACCAATATATTGTCATGTGCTCTCTCCTAACACACATTGATTGGCTGTTTTAAACAGAAGTCTGGATTGTTTTAACCAGTCACTGGCATTTGATTACAATGATTGGTCAGTCAAACCAGGAACTACTTCTGGAGCTTCCTAGCAACTCACCCTGAATTTCTTGGGCTGAACTTTTAGATGAATATTGTTGGAAACAGAAAAAGAGAACCAAGTCTGTTCACTCCAGTTTTCACTCCCAAAGACTGTGCTATCCAGGTTACATTTATTCTCTTTTTTGATTTTCACAACCACCCCATGAGTTGCTCAACACATAAAGAAGATGAAATTCAGTTGCTCTGTATCACTGCTAAAGTTGACAAAACCAGTATGTAGACTCAGACCCAAGAGACAGCACCCCTGCTTGCTCACCACCTCTGTATTCCCGGGTTACTCGATGTCTTTGGAGGGGCTCTCGCATTAGCCTCATGGGCAGGGGTTCAGGAATCCTGGTTCTGGCCCATCGAGGTGGACTCATTTTTACCCCCTGCTGAGGAATAATGGGAAAATGCTGGAAAGCACTTGAGCTCAGTGCTCAGGTTTCCCGTTATTTGTCTGTTGTTACCAAATACTACAGGCTTTAAAAATTCACTGTGGTCATATAGGCAGAAAAAATGACCTCATGCTTGCAACCACAAATCCAAAATGCTCTGGAATCTGTAAGATGAACTACATTTTAATTAAAAGAGAGAAAGAGAGATGAAGACGTTTCTTGGATAGTTTTTCAAACCCTGCCTTGGCTTGCCTTCAGGCCAAAATGTGACAAGTGCCTTAAATCTGATAACAAACACACACTTCTGAAGTCATTGTTAGCTTTCCTAAAATTAAAAAAAAAAAATCACATTAGTTTCCTGTTACTTGTAAGAGTTCAAGAATGTACAGCCTTGAAATACAGAGAACTCAAGGACCCATCCTCCCATTAAATATTAAAGAAAAAATGGAGCTCTCAGCCCATATTCCTTTCTGGTTAGCAGATTTTTTTTATCTTAAACCCTCAGAACCTTTAACCAGGGAATATTAAAAAAGCTTGCAATTTACCCTTAGAATCTAGTTTTGATTATTGTCCATGTATTATTCTCAACTACTAGGTCAGAATTTCTGGATAAGGATGAGGTTTTCCCAACTGACTATAGTAATGCAGTAGTGAGGAGCTACTGCTACCCACGGTTTGTAAATAGAAACTCTTGGCCGCTGATGTAGTAGCTGTTTAAAGGGTGGTTGAAAAAAAAAGAAAAAGGCACAGAGAGAACTCTCACATCCTGTATGTGTAGCATAGGCGTGCACTTTTCTGACACTTTATAGAACACTTTCCACAAGACATTAACTCTTATCCCATTTTATAGAAGAGCATACTGAGATCTACAGATTTGAATTAACTGTATATAACTGAGTAGGACTTAACCTGTAAGTGGAGAACAAGCAATTGAAAATGATTAAAGCAAAGGCCAACAAACTTTTTCCATAAAGACCAGAAAGTACAAATTTTAGACTGTGGGAGCAAAGAGAGCCCAATTTCTCCCTGGAAGAATCACCTGAGTCTGCCATTGTATTATGAACACATCTCTTGATAATATGTAATCAAAAATATGCCCATGGTCCAATAAAACTTTATTTGTAGAAATAGGTTAGCCCTCAGGTTGTGATTTTCCAAACCCTGGCTTCAAGCCATGCTTCTCAACCTATCTGTGACAAATAACCAGTTAATTTTTTCTCTAATTTCCAATATAGCATGGATTGATACTTTTGTAAGATATATTAAAGTGAATTAATAGAAAACGAAATGAAAAAGATATATATGTCCCAGTTTTGTAGTATTGGATATTGTAGACATAAAATTACTCCTTCAGGCTATTATAAGAGTTTGTAAACACTATCAATTTCTGTACTTAATGTGGACCACTGATAAACACTACATGGAATTATAGCATCATTCTGATTGACACTGAATAACTATGCTTCAAGAATTAGGGTAGTTTTTATCTCACCTAACAATAAATTCATGAGCTAGGCAGTTCTGACTACTTGACCATGTTATCAAGGACCCAGTATTCTTCTGTCTCTGTATTTTCTGATATTCAACATTTGTGTCTTTTCCTGTCCTTTCTTTAAGATGGGAGAGCACCATTATCATTTCGTCTGCATACAACAGTGTCCAAAGCAGGAAGGAGGGATGCAAAGGAAGGAGGGAGGGAAGCCAAAAAACTTTCATTGGATTACTATCTTTTTTATTAGGCAGAATATACTCACTCGGAGCAGCGGACCACTCTTATGTTTCACTGGCTGTGAATCACATGACTCAAACCTATAGCAGACTCTAGGAACAGACAGCATAATGCCATGATTGGCTTAGCCTAGTTTGTCCCTTCAGACTGAACCCAGAACCATCTGACCAAAATGAGTCCCTGTGAGCCCCAGAAATGTGCTTAAGGAAACCTTTCTGTTTGTTTAAGAGCTAAGCGTGTACCCCAGATCTGTTCGTATTACAGACTACTCCATCCATCTCAACAGTCTGTCCCAGTGGGAGATTTCTCTTCCCACTATAGGTCTGGCTTTGTGATCTGTGAACATTTAATGATTTGTGTGGAGCTTTAAATTATGTGGTGTTTCCATATGTAGTATAAAATTTGAGTGTCAATGCTTATAACAAGTTTGTACACATACTATGTTAGAAAACAAAATTTGATCATGCAGCAAGAAATACCAGTGTCAGAATGCTGGCCCAGGGCTTTTGATACTGCACAGTGGGTTTGTCTCAGATTTGACCATTTGTTCAGAGCCAGTCAATCGGCACCAACAGAGCAATAGCCCGCCCATCTGTGAAAAGGTCCACACAGCAACTGGTGTACATGGGCTTGTGTGTAAACACAAATGAGTGCCTCACTACTTTTGATCCTAATGGGCTACCGTAGGGTAAACAATGGCTCTGGGATAGCCATGACTGAGGGGTATCCCTGGACATAAGACTTTCAGTTCTAGTTTTCAATTTTAAAACATAGATTCCACACCAACCAGAACATGTTGATTTTTGTAGTCTTGGCCTCTATCTACTGTGAAAATAGGATTTTGTGTATTTTTTTGCCCTGCTAATTTTATGGGCCCCTAATTTGTCCAGCAAACCTAGTTTTGTATTTTAAGTGACATTTATTCATAACTAAATATCTAAATTCAGAGAACCACAGACAGACCTCAGATATTAATTTGCTTCTTCACAGTTGAGACTTTCTATTGGAAATCTGTAAAATTTTTCTGCCTTGGTTGTGAAAAGAAGTATGCAGGGAGATATTGTAAACTTCACTTGTACTTCTTTTCTATCTGCTAACAAGCCCAGCACCGCTTCTTGGCAGTAGTTCTCAGAGTTTACCTATTGAATTGAGGGCATTTGAAGATGTCCTAGCTGGGGTTAGTGGCACATGCCTACAATCACAGCACTCTGGGAAGCTGAGACAGGAGGATCCAAGTTTGAATTCTGCCTGGGCAGTTTAGTGACTTAGTGAGATCCTGGCACCAGATAAAACAGCCCGGGTATGTAGCTCAGTACTGCGAATAAGTAAACACCTACATACATAAAGATGTCCCACCCCCTCCACTTGTTCTCTTTAGTTGATCTTAGATAGTTAAACATCATCTAGGACTCAGAAAAAAAAAAAAAATAAGGCTCTCCACTGGGCCTAAGCCGGGTAAGACAGGACTGGATATGGGAATATGGAATGCATTTGGAGCCCGGGGACTAGCATTTTCACAGGTTCCCTGAATATTCCTGACATGCTGCCAGCTTCCAAAGTCACCGGCTAGAATATGTCACTCAACCTTTCTGAGTGACAGCTGAAAGTGTAATTACGCTGTTAAAAGAGAACTTTATCAGATTGCACAATTGCTCATCTTTATCTTTCCACCATCTTCTCTCCTTTTCTCCCTTCCTTTGTCCTTTCCTTTAATGGCAGCAGCTCACGTGAACACTGGGGGCAATTTGGGGAAAGGCTTGTGGAGTACAACATATAGATATTTAAAGTGAACTTAAATAAGCCTTCTAAAAATTCAGAAGGCTATTCACGATTTTACAGTTTCTGAGACGTGAAGAAAGAGACCTCAGGTTTATTTGTGGCAAGGGGACATCGAGACGGCCCCATCTGCCCGCGCTCATCATCCCTCCGCTCTTCTTTTTCTCATGCCTCTATGTTCAGCACCCACCTGAGAATCAGTGGACAGAAGAAGATTTGATTTACTTTGCTTATTAGGCTACCAGTCTCTTGTCTGAGTGAGGCAACAGAGATGAAAATTAGTGACAAATCACAGCCCTGCATCCTCTAATATGACAAAAGCAGGCCCCATAGCAATAAAGGTTCTCATTAGGGCCTCTTTAACTGCTCAGGCTGGTTTTATTTTTTAAGCCACCGGAATAGTTAATACAATGTGTGGGACAACACAATTTCCATTGGGGCACAATCAAAAAGGAAGCTACTTTCCGCTCTTGCTTTAATCTCTCTCCTTACATCTACCTGCAGTAGAGCAGTGGTCCCCCGAGACTCTTGTGCATTGGCGCTACCTCCTACAAAAGGGAGATTTTTGCCTAGACAGCCACTGATTCAAAGGTAAAACAATTAGTACACATTAATCATCACAAGGATGGTACTAAAAGCATAATCCTTTTAGAACTGGAACAAATTAAACTGAAAGTAGCAATATAAAATCAAGCAGAAAAAAAGACCACACAAGTTGAAGGAAGACGAGAGGACGCTGCTTTGAAGCTTCAAATCTCTATACCTAAGAGGGTCCCAAACATCCTCCATCTTTGGTTTTTACACAAACCCTCCCCCCCGCCTTCTTTAGCTGCCTATAAAAGCTGAAAGCTCTTCGTGATAGAGCCACATAGCCATCTCCTTGCAAATCCAGAGCTCTGTGAAGACGTGGGAGCTACAGTTATACAGTCTGGTGTCTAGTAGATTGTCTAAAGGTGGACAATTGCCAAAAAACCCTGAAATCAGCTTGCCAAGGGCTGATCTGGGAGGAAAGAACAATCTTCCATTTCTGCAAATGGAGAATCTTTCCAACAAGGCCAGCCCTGGGCCAAAGTTTGATTTAGAGAAAGAATGTCTGCTTTATTCGTGTCCAACCCAACGATGTCTGTCTACTTCTTTGTCCTTTTCTGCTGTCAGTAAGTGAGGTCAGAGCTGTCTGGGAAGAAAAACCCCATAACACAAAAAGTAATGCTGCTATTATACCCTTTCACAACTGGAAGGCATGTAGAGTGGATCCATCAACACACATGATACAGTATTTCCTACAGCCTGTGAGGACTGTGTTGGGAATTTAGAGCAGAGGAAAGATGTCTCTGCCACTTACTTCCCTTGGGTTGCCTATCATGAAGTCTCGGGCGTTTTCCTTTGATTCTCTTCTCCTGGGCTCCCTGCCGTATCCCATCATTGCCCTTGTCACAGAAGGCCCCATTGCACATGAGTATCTCCTTTCTTTGAGACAACTAGACTCTTCTGTGGCTCCTCAAGGCATCAGAGTAATACTGGACACCTACATACTTATAAACCTTTCCTTTTGCTCTCATAGGACAGTGGATACATTATTATGTTAGAAGACCTCTTTGCTACCAAAAGTGAGAGAAGGAAACAAAAGTGAGGGTAAGGAAGGTTACAGGAAATGAAGAGAACAGAAAGATGAAGAGAACAGAAAATGAAGGTGCATACAAGTATCCATATTATTTGCACATTAAAAGAAAAGCATTAAAAAGAGGAGAGTTCATAAATCAAAAAATTACTGATGGACTTCATATTCTTGTAGGGATATTGGAGATGGCTGTATCATCCTGGAGTACATCTATCCCTGCTGATAAAATTAAAAACCTCTTCCAGATATAATCAGATTTCTTACTATGAGTAACTCAATTTATGAATTCAGTTTTTCATTTATTTAAAGCTAAAACTACTAGTTAATTCCCCAGGATTTGATGCTACTCATTTTTTCCTCACTTTTCTCAACTTTCCTCCTCTTGGTATACAACCATCAGACACAGATAACATGACGGTAGGAGGAAGGCTAGGACTCATTGGCCTGATTGAGATTCATACTTGCAAATTCCCCAGAGTTCTCTTACCTCAGTGCTGTGTGTCTGCGAGATGTATGAGGGAGGCGTTCAACTTACCCACCCATGGCAGAGTTCAGGTCATGTGATTATGAACTTTGTGTTGTTTCCAAAATGGAAAATATTCAGCTTTTGATGAGATTATTAGCTTTCCTCCTGTCCGGGTCCAACAAATGAAAAACAGATTTGCATGTATAAATAACAATCAAGCGCTGAAATGATTTATTTAGTAAAGTTACTGTTTTGGAAACTAAATCGATGTATCATGTCAAGATCCGATCTGCACTTCACTCATACGGCAAAGGAGACTTCTCCAGGGTCTGCTGGAAAAAAAAAAAAATTGAAAACCTATTAATAGTTTACTCCTGCCATGTGCGAATTTTAGTGGAATTCAGCTATGAGAATAAAAGCTCAAAATAATATTTCCGAGACCATCCTGATAATAGCGTGTGTTATTTCTTATTGTATTCAAGACACACTTGAATAACTCTCCCCTGAAAGCAAAGGAAACAAAGGGCAACATATTTTCCAACTGTGTAAATTTCCTTCCTCACGTAGAAATAGTTCAAACTGGAAGGGAAATCATACGGTCATTATATGTCAGAAAGCTGACTTGTTGACTGCTTCACAGGTGTGCCAGGCCACATTCATGTCTGCTCTTTTTCATAAAAGAAAATAGGCATTGAAAATTAAACACTGCATCAGAACCTCCCAGGTCTATTGAGGCAAATCTAGAAAAACCCTGAACCAGGATGTAGGGATGTTTCTGTCTAATTCTGTGAAGGGTTCTGTGCACAGGAACCGTGGTCTAGAATGTTCCTGAGGTGACATACAACTTTGGATCTGAGTGGTATTCTCAGAGCTGATAATATTGGTGATATAGAATTATCTGCAGTTTAATTATAATCATCCTTCTGGCATTAGTCCAGTGTTTTCAATCTGAATCAATCTATAAATTATCTGGGACCTCACCATGATGCTGCTCAGCGTACAGTGAAATGAGAGAGTCGATAGGCTGGCTTGTTGTGTATGTCCAAAGACCAGAGGGGCAGAATGGATGAGTTGGAGGGATCCACGAATTGGACCAAATCTCAGCTCTGTTATTTGCCAGTTGAATGACTTTTAGGTAAATTGTTCAATTTTTTGAGCCCCAATTTCTTCATTTGCGACTTGGAAATAGTAACGTCTAAGTAGGCAAGACTATTGAGAAAATCACAGACATTTTATGTGAAGTTCTGGGCATAGAGTAGGCATTCAATACATAGTACTATTTATTATTTACTTACTACACCTCTTAATGTATCTCTTCATAGCTGAGATTCTTGACTTATGTGTCTAAAGTTACATGAGACTTAAGTTCGCCATCTCCCTGAAATTATTTGCAAAGTCTTATGCATATGAGCATTTCCTGAAGATGAATGTTCACAACTTTTACAACTTTCTCAAAAGGGCCCATGATCAAAAGAAAGGTTAAAAATATGACTTGGCTTCACCTATGTGTTGATCCCACAGTAAGGGATGAAAACAAAAATGTTTATAATTTGTGACTCTAACTTGGTTAATCGTGTGCTGTAGCTAGTTGTTCTCTCTGCATTGTAAAGGAAAGTTTCGTGTGTGTACGGATTTGTGGGTGTTCACATGGACATGCATGCTTGTGGGTTTAGGGAATGTTAATTTTATAATGTGACACAAGTTTACTGAAAAAAGACAGAACAATTGTGGGACCAAAGAAGTTGATGACAGATGTGCATATGGGGAGGATCCTGGGATACCGTGGGAAGAACACCAGGAAAGGAAGAAGGCGGGGGGATTTAGAGAGGAGCAGAGTAGGGTGAAACTCAGAGCCCAGTGGGGTTCATTCTGCCCAAGGTCTTGGCAAATGCAAAACCTGAGTGGATTCATGAAGGGTTGGTCCCAGGAGTGTGCAGTTAGGTGCCAGGTGTGGAGATGCAGCTCATGGGAAATCAGCAGGGCAGAAAGAGTGTGTTCTGTCACTAGTGGAGACACTATAGCACATTCTGAAAGAGAAATAAATGCCCCAGGTAGAGGCAAATTATTTAGCTCAGATAAAAGAAGTGGTATTCCGGGTAGCAAAAGGCTCACAAAGATTTAGGCAGACGTGGAAGAGAACTTCATGGACTTGTTGCTTGCTATTGCAGTGGGCTATCTGGTCTTCCCACTGATGTTACTGGTGCCAGTGTCTCCCTAGAGCTGTTATTTGCTTGGTGCACAGCAGTGAAGCAGGTTCATGGAGTGTGCCATAGTAAGCCTGTCTTATGCCCAGCAGCAGATGAACTTGAATTTAAAGATATATAGATATGTGTTCATACACATTCTCAAGTATGTAAGTTCATACATCTGTGTGCATTACTCAAGTTCTTGTTTAAACTTTTTGTCTCTTCCCCTCCCGTACAGACTTGTGTCTATGTACATATATAAACATAGCTGCAAACATGCCTTAGTGGTTATGATTTACTAGCAGTGTGCTAAGAGATTTAAAGATACATCCACTTAATCCTTAAAGCAATGCTATGAGGTAGGTGTTATTATTGGCTTTCATTTTGCAGATGAGGAAACTGAGGCTTTCTAAGATGAAACAATTTCCCCAAGATCACAACCTTAGTAAATTGTGAAGTTAGGTTTCAACTGAAGCAATTTGATGATGGATCCTGTAATATATACTGCCGCACTCTATTCCTAAGGAAGATGGAGCCAACTTAAAAAATGCTAGGGCAATAATTTAAGCAGCAGAAGAAGGGCAAGGGTTTTAGATTTGAAGTTTCGGACTGATTCTGAGTCTCATGCACCGTTTGATAATACGCCCCAAGTGTATGGATGACATTTTAACCTTGTGCTGTTCTCTGCCATGTTTTATTACTTCTCTGTACACCAGGCAATAGAACTCCAAACAGAGAGGAGAGGTCAGCTTAAGAAAGGCCCGTAAAACTATTGAGAGCTCTTTCATTTTTTTCTACAGCAGTCCCATAGGTCTGAGAAAGTCAAGGACTTGATATTTACCATTCATGGACTCTACACAAATGGAAATCTGCACTCAGAAGCCACAGAAAAAGAAGAAAATGAAGTTCACCACTCCCCAGCAGTCCTGGTGATATGGAAGGACATATTGAGGCTACTCTCTGACAGCTGCTGGTTAGTTCCTTAGGAGCAGTAGGGCTAGGGGCAGCAGGCAGGAAGAGAGAGCTTGGAGAAAGTCTTGACCTTTGTAGATGTCTTGCAAAAGGAAGTCAGAATATTGCATGTCTCTGAAGATTAGAATTTTGGTGAAATTTCTCAGAGGTCACAGAAACTTCTTAACATCCCACAATTCATCAAGTACTATATACTCTTCTGCCTCAATTGCTTGCATCACCTTTCTTCTAATTCTAGCACCTTGCTGCTTCTTCTATATTGTTACTCTTTTTTCCCCTTTTCCACTTCCTGAGGAGAACCGTGTTGGCACCAGATTGAGGTAGAGATGGAACGGAGTACGCCCGGACACAGGCAGCCGGGTCTGTGTAGCCTCAATACAGCTGCTGAGACATTTGGAGCTGACTTTCAGAAACACAGACATTTTATCACATTCATCTGGACAGATGCTAGTTGCTGTAGACATACAAAATACTGTTCACTTTTTTGGTGAGGTAGCAGATGTCCTCTGAGGATGTCATAGAATTCAGAGAAAATCCGTGGTACAGACTGAATGCATCATGAATTGTGTAGTATTTGGTTTGCTTGTTTAGGCATATTTTTATTTTCCTGATCAACACGTATTCTGTTTCATTTCTGGGTACAGGAACTTCTGAAAATTGCCTAAGCCTGTCATTTCACTGATAAAATTCCAGTTTCTAAAACAGCGTCTATCCTATAGTTAATATTAAAATGAATACAGTGATACCTTGGTTCATGAACTTAATTCTTTGCACAGTTCTGGTTGCAAACTGAATTGGATGAGAACTGAAATCCAATTCAGTGGTAAGGTTTACTGTTGACCTTATGGGGAAATTTGATTCAGTTCTGTCCAATTCAGTTTGTGACTAGAATTGTGGAAAGAATTAAGTTTGTGAATTAAGGTACCACTGTATATGGGCATGTGTGAATCTGTATCTTTATTTAGACGACCTTAGTCATCTTTGGGCCCCTAGTTCATAGTGCGATGCATGGATATTATCAATCTGGAGAACTGCCATGAAACACTCCTGCAGTTCCTGAGCAGGTGGGCTGTGGTATGCTGCATGTTATAAAGAGGGTCAACCTAAAATTCAGTTTTCATTACGGATCACACCAGGGCCACAAGTGGTGGGAAGAGATGAGGGAGAATGAGGCATCCTTGCTCATTAGGGCCCCAGAATTACAGTGGCTGACAATACTGTCCCTTGGGTCATTGGGATATCATAATTAGGATTCCCCAGCTTAATCTGTGCTGTATAGCAAAATCTGTCCATGTACCCGACCACCACCCCTCTCATTCTAGAAGATATTTCCACAACAACTGATACTTTACCAATCAGCACTGTGCTTTATTGCAAAGGAGAAGCAGCCTTAATGGTAGGCACTGCAGTGGGCAGAGCCAGCCAACAGAGAGATACCTAAAGTCAGGGGAATATATTTATTCTCACTTGAATTCTATCATTCTGGTATTGTCTTGCTTCCCCCCAAAAATGCAATCTCCTCAGCCACTGAGGCAGTAGTTCCTTCATTGTAGGGTGAAAAAGATTCAGATGGCAGGAACCAGATCAGCCTAATTCAAAGAAATAAACCCCCTAAAAAGGCCCCTTAAGAGAATCTTCCCTCCTTCTGCCACCACCATTTCAAATCAGCATTCCGGTAACTTCACTTTTGAAGAATCCACCTCCCTTGTGATGTTTTATGAGGAAAAGCAATCCCAGCTGAAAAAAAAAAAGGCATCATAGCTAGCATATTTGAGAACTATATTTTATTTATTGATTTTCTTAAAGGAACATACATTTTAAACAGAATTTTTGTTGAAGTTATGTTTATGTGTCTTGAGCCTTTAGATAAAACATGACCATATGTGCACAGCATGAATTAGTAAAGTTCTCTACATGCAAAGTAGCAATTAATGATATATGAAATTTATTACATGTATTTTCCCTTTGCATAATGCTTACATCTACAGTATTAGCAGTTTCTTGATGTGTATATGATGTTAGATGTCCCCTTGTGTGGCTCTAAACGGAGTGCTGAACCACGAACTCTAAGGTTTAATCCTGGGTTTGTCTCAGACTTTCCCGGGGGACTTGGGTAAATCAATCTGTTGCCTTAGGGATACCCTCTCTGCCACTTCTCACCAGGCTGTACCTTCTAATATCAGTCAGCTTTCACACCCGCATGACCCTGTCACCCTCTAAAAGCCCCACCACTGAGCACATGAGAATTGAGGGGACATTCTAGATCTCAACCGCAGCACCTGTGAATATACTAAAGCACATGGAATTGCGTTAAGTGGCTGGACTGCATGGTATATGACTTATATCTTAGTAAAACTGTACACAAAAAGAAAAAATAGTAAATTAAGTAATTAGAAAAAAATCTGACATTACAAGCAGGAAAATAGAGGAACCTAACACAGGGAAACTCGTGGAGTTCCTGGACGGTATGAGAGAATAGAGAGCCTGGTTGAATGAGAAAGTGAAAACTCCCAGTCTCTTGCAGGGCTTATAGTATGAAGAGTGGTATTAGTTTACTTGAGACTTGAATTCCTAAAATGTGAGAATTTCAGTTTTAAAACCAAGATCGTCCAAGCAAACCACAGTGATTTTGTCACCTTAGGGGTTTTTGGGGGGAACACCCGGGAGGGGCAGGGGGTAATTCCACTAGAGAGGGAAGGTTAGAAAAATCACACAACCAATCTCTTATTTGAGACACTAGCCACATATTTAACTTGTATAAGATGTAGAGCTAAGGAACTAAATTCAAACTCTGGAAAGGATAGCCCTTCAGTGTTGAGGAAATTGGTACCTCAAGGCTTCAATCAGAAGCCTGCAAAGTCCATGTTGAAAGAACTAAAGATGAAATAAGTCTTACTAAAACTTCAACCCAACCCCACCCCAAGGAATCCATTGTAAGACTGTGGTGATTACCTCCCACTGTATCTAACAGAAGAAAAGGGAGCTCCTGTTGACAGAATATATCATATGAAGACTCTATCGTTCTTCATCGCAAAGAATAGAATAAAATTACTAGTCTCCTAAAGAAGTAGGGGACTGTGAGCAACTTTCAAGGAAAAAAAAATCCAATAAAAAAAGACCTGCAGATAACGAAGAGTTAGAAATAACAACTAGTGCGTGAAGGGGGAAATGGACCAGATAGATAAAAAGCTGAAGAATTTTAGAATTTCAGCCAAGAATTGTAATATATAAAAAGTGCTTTAAAAAAGCCAAGTGGATATCCTAGAACTTCAAATGTAATTTTCAAACAGGATACTAGAGATAGCAGAAACCATCATTAGTAAACTCAAAGACTGGTCAGTGGACAACATCCAAATTGAAGAACAAAGAGAAAAAAAATGGAACAAATGAACAAATGAAACAAAGCCTAAGAGCCATATGGAAAAGAATAAGTAGTTACAATAACTACAGTTTCTCAAGGAAAGAAAGCAAGGAAGCAAAAACAGATATTTGAATACATAATGTTAAGTAAAGAATTTTTCAAAAATTGATGAAAACCATAACCCACGGATTCCCAAAGCTCCATGTGCCTGAAGCAAGATTCGAAACAAAGCAAACTACATGGGCACATTTTACTCAAGCTGTGAGAAAGCAAAGGAAAAAAAAAATCTTTAAAACAGAAAAAAAAAAGACATAACCTTCAAAGAAGAAACAGTTAGCTAACAACTAACTTTTCTCTAGAAATTTGCATGACCAGAAGACAACAGCATTACAATCATTAAAGTTCTCAAAGAAAACAATGCTGATCTGTAATTCTATACCTGGAAAAAATAACTGTTCAATAATGAATATAAAATAAAGAACTTTTTAGATGGGCAAAGTATGAGACAATTCATTGCAAACAAGAAGACATTCTAAGAAATATAGGAAATTATTAAGCTGAAGGAAAATGATCCGTGGTGGAAAGAGGAAGAAATGAAGAAAAGATAAATAGAAGGTCGAGTCCTCATGTGTAGGAACGATGCCCAGAAAAGGGCTGCAGGGAACTAGTTAGGCCCTTTTCCCACTCAGTGTGTGCCATGTGAGGATGGGGCAGCAGGTGCCCCTCAAGCAGAATCTGGGTCCTCACCAGGCGCCAACACGCCAACACCTTGATCTTCAATTTCCTTCCTGCAGAACTGTGAGAAGTTTCTGTTCTTTATAAATTACTCAGCCTGCGGGGTTTTTCTGTAGCAGCAGAAATGGACTAAGACAGTGCATGCATTTGATATCAGCTTATTTACTTAACACATTTGCCTTTTTAGCCTAATAAATTGTCTTCTTTCGTGACTTGCAGATGAAGACATTTTCACAGCTGAACATTTCTGTGGTTGGGATATGAATGACAATTCATAGTGGTTGCCTTGAGACAAAATTTTGTGTGTAGACAGCATACTGAGGAATGGATTTCAAGGCCAAGAGTAAGCAAGTAAACATGGAAAGAAGGAAAGTCAACCCAAGGTAGTAGTACTGAATGCTCTGGGCTGTAGGTATCTAGTATTTCTCTCAGGAGCTTTGGTGAAGAGCCTTAAAAATGAGCTCAGAATCGTCTGTCCTGAGGACATTGTCCACAGTTGGTTGTGAGCTGCCCTTGCAGCATAACATCCCCACATTTTTGGGTGGCAGACATCCCTCGCTGAGTGTCAGAGAAATTCTTGGGCAGAAAGCAAGAGTTGCGGGAAATGGGCCAAAGACAATCCCAAACTGCTTTGTGTAAAATTGGTGCACAGAGTTGTACACCCTGTCATGTGCCACGTGAGGACATTTCCGTCAACGGCAATCACATATGCTAGGGTATGTACTCTATAGCTCACATGGAAGTAGGCTATAGCGTGCAGAATTGTGAAAGCACACTGTGACGGTCATAATCACCCAGTGACGGTTGCTCAGAGTGTGTCCCGATTGTTAAGAGTTTACGGAGGAGCATGATGTACAGTTGAATTGACAGTATTTTTTTTCTTAGTGCTGCATAAAATAATGTTGTATCTTATTGCTGATAAGATTAGATTTTATGGAACATGGTAGACTGTTGATATTGCAAATATGAATTTTCTTGGAGTGAAATTCAAATAAGCAACATATATACAACTAAACTGAGCCGTCAGCATCTGCAAGGCAGACTGCAGTCCTTGTATCTCTTACCCTTGCTGGAACTGTGTGGGTAACTTTCCACATCCAAGAGTTTACCTGGGTAGAAAATATCTTGCCTGAAAAGAACAAGTAGAATGGTATCCTGTCATATAAATTGGTATAGAACAAAAGTTTTTATTTTTCTATTTTATGAAAAAATAAAACAGAATTTCATAACAAAATAATAGAATAACAATTTTTGCTCTTGAAGAATTAAATCTTCTCTTGCAAATTAAATATTTCTCAGAACCCTGTTATATAATACAGATAAAATAGAGATGTATTAATTGAAACAGGATTTATAAGTACCCGTTTCTATAGCCCGCTTGTCTCCTGCTCCCTGTGTAGAGTTCCAAGTTTTCTATGGGGGATCCTAGAGTTCCAACATCAGGGTTAGGAACTTGCAATTGACAGACTTGCTCCTCCTGGCCTCCAGAGCCCTGACTTAGTGTCTACTTGCTCTTATTTTAAAAACAATTCAAACCAGTTTGGTTGTATGGTTTCTCACAGTGTAACAGGTTTATAAGTAGCAATTTATGTGAAAGGAATAGCTATTAATTATTGGCACAGGATCTTTATGCAAAGCAAAGGCTAAAGTGAGAAATATATGTGAAAAACTACAAAAAGCATCTTTTAAAAATGGACAGCATTCTGAAATATTTAGCATGTACACAATAGTTCAATGCACATTATTTGTTTGTGAAGGTGTCAGAGTCCTACGAGAACAAAGAAGAAAAATTTAGGATTATAGAGGTATTTTTCATATTCTTTCTTTTGTAGAATTCCTAAGCAACTGAAGTATGTTATTTATAATAATTCATATTAAAAATAGTTTAAATCAAGTAGATTTTGTGCATAATGAATCAAGTTTTAGTTAAGCAGAACATGTATGGATGTAGAATATTCTGACTCTCAAAGCAGTTGAATAAATAATATAGCATCGAATGTATGTATCAGTATTCTTTTGTCTCTAACTGGTAGAAAATGCAATTAAAGAGGTATGTAGATAAAGGGAATAGTTGAAAGTAAGGAAGCTTCAGGTGGAATTTGACTTAGTAGCTTGCTTAATGTTACCAAATATCTGATTTTCTTCTGTTCTCTGCTAAGTTTTCATTTTGCCCTTAAGTGTAGTTCCCTTCCAGCCACAAGATGGCTTGTTGATTTTTCACTCGTGTCCTGCAGGCCTGGGGAGAAAGTAGTGAGAGGAGGGTGGAGGTGGCAGCGGGGTGTGGGGGTGTATGTGGGGGGGGATGTTCTTCCTCAACCATTGAGCGAGGATCCTCTCTGTCTGATTGGCGCAGGGCATTTCCTGCGTCCATTCCTGACCAGCTAACTGTATCAACGGGGAGGAGATGATATTAATTGATTTAGGTCAATCAAGGCCTCCCTTTGGGGTAAAGCTGATGTTGATTCCTGGCCCTGTGGTGGCACACATAGAGAATTTAATGCCTGAGATGGTAACAGAAAATATCTGTGCCACTGTTTCTCAACGTAAGTATTGACTGACTGGACTCTGCATCCTGGAAGGAATCTGCTTTCTCCTGTACACCTGTTTCCTGCCTGCTACTGTAGCCTCACCATGAGCATCAAGTCTACTATCAGAGGAGCTGAAATGTATTTGTTTATTTATGAATGGTCAGATGGATTTTTTTCCTTTTTGGAAAACCGCACAAGTTTGAATTTTGTTTTTGTACTTCTTCATGTTCCCCAGCTGCAGTTGTTAAGGAGCTATTTTGGGCTTAACAAGAAGTAGAAAATACCTGGATCAGTCATTGCCCAAAGAACATTTTTCTTCTGAGTTTCCTAATACCATTTATAAACAAAAGAGGATGAAATTAACTTTTTCCTAGATGGTGGATATTTGAAAAATAGGAGGGTAGGGGAGAGGGAGATGGACAAGAAGAAAAACAGCAAGTGAATGAAAAAAAAAAGATTAAAGGCAGGGAGAGGGGAGCAAAAGGAAGGGGTAAGCAGAAAGGAGGCAAGGAGGGGCGAGAAGGAGGGAGAGAGGGCAGGAAGAAAGGAGGTGGGTAGAGGGAGAGAAGAAGGAAGGAAGGAAGGAAGAAAGGAAGGGAACGAAGGAAGGAGGAAAGGAGGAAGGGAGGGAGGGAGGGAGGAGGGAAGGACTGATGGACTAGAATTTGGTTCCAGAGAAAAGGCACTTTTAGTCAGTTGTTGGCCCATAGCATGAGTTTTCTGAGTGATAGCTCAGTGTGTGTGTGTGTGTGTGTTTTTCTTTCTTTGTCCTGATAAACATCAAGCCTGACTTGAGGCTCTAAAATGGACCAAACAGCTATGAGAACATGAACAGCAAGTTATAAATCATCTAGCCACTTGAGTGTGGATAAAAGTTTCCGGCCAAATACCTGAGTGTCTTGCTTCATAACAGGAATAATAAGGCTATTTGTAAACATGACCCCGATCCCAAGCTATAGTTGTTTCTTTCTAGAGGACACTCTGACGTGTTTATATGTACATATACAAGGAATAGGGGAACGATTGACTTTCTGGCTTTATAGTCTGTCATTGACTTCTAAGGTTTTTTCATGAAATGAAGTAATAACTTCAAGATCAAGGGCATTTTCCTTTGGGTCTTCATCAATTATTTCACTTTCTCTTGACAGTGGCCTCCACCCACTTCTTCCGAAATATCAACCATTGGGGCTGATGTCTCTCTGGAAAAGCTTACTCTTTCTTTCTACCTTCCTGAATGCATGTTTCATGCATTAAATTGTCTTAATCACTTCAACTTTTACTATGGTTTGGCAATTGGTACGTCGCTGAATTGAGTGTTCCTGGTTTAATGCTTCTAGAATGTCTTTAAGTCGGTTCCAACACACTTAGTCATTACTATTCAAATGAGAGAACCATATTTCAAGGACCAGAGCTGGGAGAGGGATGAGGTGACTAATGAGTTATAAGGGAAAACCATTCATCAAGACACACTGGAGGCTGAAACAGATGGCGAGGAAATGCCCCTGAGTCCCTTGCCCCTGGCCCCAGAGGACCCACAAGTTTTATTTCTAGCGAACACACACCTTGGCTGGCTTCCCCTTACAGCTTCTGGCTGATGTTCCCTATTTTAAGATTGTGGACCTAAACTCAGATAAACCAGCCCAATGGGGGAAAGAAAGGCCAGTCCGGGAGCCCTAAGCTGGTGTGGACATTTGTGGAGCGTACACTGGCAGTGAACCTATTCTTAGTGCTGGGTCTGCATGGCCGTTAATGAGAGCAGGACAAAGAAGTGTGACCCCATTAACACTCAAATTTCAAGGCTCAAACTTTTCTCTCCTTGAGAAAGGTGCCAGTCTCTGAGCTTTCCAGTCTCACATATCAGGAATACAGGATGACCCCAACATCTCAAGGATGGTATGTAATTGACACACGATAATGTATATAAAGGACTTTTTCAGACATTTCATCCCCTGTGTTCTCCTTTTCTCCCCCATATTCTGGAGAGTAGCCATGAGTTTAAGGCAGAGAGGACTCCCCCACAACTAGATATCTGGAACCTCTGATTTGAAAATTAATCCCTCCGGCAACTGGGCAATTTGTATCAGCTGCTTCAGTCATCCAGAGAAATATCCTAAAGGAACATTTGCTTAATTATACAAGATGTACACAGAAGGATGAACATTACATCATTGTTAATAATGACAAAGAATTGCAAGCCACCTATATGATCATCAAAAAGGGTAAAGTGGTTGGAGGATAGAGATGTAGCTCAGTGGTAGAATATTTGTTTAGTATGAGTGAGGCTCTGGGTTCGATTCCTGGTACTGGGATAAATAATGTACATCCATATAGTAAAATATTCTTTGGCTTTTAAAATGATGTAGCAATCCTAGTTTTATAGACATTGAAATTTATCCATTTCATATTATGAAATAAGCAGGTTTACACATCACCGTGTGTAATGTAAGTGCACACATGAGAGTCTGTGTCTGTGCTTCTGTTCATACCTACAGCTCCACAAGGCCCGTGGTGACAGAGAGATGGCTGGAAGAGTGTTGCGTTGGGTTTGAACATGGTTTTTATCTCTGAGGAGTGGAATCAGAGAGTAAATCTGCTTTTTTCTTTGTATTTTTCTACCTTGTGTGAATCTTTTTAAAAGAAGGGATCTCTCTGCCCTGTTTATCTCTAAACACTAAAAATGTTTTTTAATCTGTCCCTCAAAAATGTCTATGCCAATCCGAAACCTTCACAGAATATTTCTGTTTTAACCTGTGTTTAACTCTATCTCATCTGTTCTTCAGTGCCTTCTAATTAACTTCAGTAGCTGATTAGTGTCCCGCCACTCCAGAAACTTTTCTAAAATCAAGGTTTTGCCTTTACTCCGGTCTCCAATGTCATGTACCATTGCAATAACTAAAACTCAGTGAGTCTTTCCCATTTTTAGTCCATACATCCCCTGATCTGGAGGCTGCTCCAAATTTTGTTGCCTGGCAGTGATGCCGGGATCAACACCTTCTCCTGAGATGGCGCCTCCTATAACAAATTTAGAATGATCTCGGAGGTTCTTGTTATTCTTAGCTTCACCCTTGAAATTTAACTTGTCCAATCATCCTTCAACGTCATCCTAGAACTTAACTCGTCCATTCCCCACAGAGCAAGTGATAGCAAAGGAAGATAACACACATAGGTCAGCTTTATAGACCTCAGAATGCCAAACACATGTAATATAAGCTTAAAAATTAAAAAGAAAAACAAGTAGCACCAACAATAGCAATAGCGATCCAAATTATATATTGATGATTGGTAAAGAAAATTCTAATAGGATCTAAGCCATTTCATGTTACCCTCTCTCTCCTCCTGTGCTCACCTCTGGGCCTTAATTCCTTGTGGAGTTAACACTGATACTCAGTTTGGGGATTAAAGGAGGACCTGACCTGGATTTGCTCCACATTGCCCATGCCCTAGATTGAAATGTTAAAGGACTTGGAATAAAAAGTTGCATTTTCAGTAACGGCTTCACAGTGACTGGGGAATTAATGTCAGCCAGGCAGTGATTTCCCAGTGGTTGGGTTTGTAGCAAAAGTCTTCAACTTTTATGTGTGGCCCGTTTGAAGTTGAAAATTGTTGTTAGACTCTCCAAAGTTGTTTGAGGTGTCACTCATCCTTTCCTTTTGTGTTGGGGCGAGGATGTGAAGCACAGCAGCTGGGAATAGTTCTGTGACTGCCACCCCCAAGGCAGGTCTCTGCCGGGGCCCAATTGAGCCCGACTCCCAGGGAATTCAAAGCTTTCAGTGCAACGCAGCTCTGCATCCATCTGTAGTCCTGTCGCCCACGACTCTCTGACAGGAACTCTGCACTCCGCCAAGAGCAGGGAGCTCGTGGCCCCATGAATGTGCTGTGCAGATGGGCGTCTCTAGCATTTTTATTTAACATACAATTTATCTCCTTAGGATATTGTTCTTCAGAGAGGCAGCAGCGTAAAGTGATAATAATAGTAATAAGCATACTGCGGCAACAATAATAAAATTAACAGCTGATGTCCTGTTTAGCACTGATTGTGGGCCACACACTTCCTGTAAGATTACCTCATTTGATTATGTCAATAACCTTATCAGATAGATACAGGTATCTCCATTTTGCAGATTGGGCAATTGAGATCTTTGTTTAGATAAATTAACCAAAGTCATACAACTGTTAAATTGGGATTTGAATCCTTACAAGATGGCTCTATGATCTGTTATTATTTTGTGGTCATTGTCGCCTGTAAAAGCACAATCTAAAAGTAGAGAGTCCTGCTCTTCCCTACTTGTTGACTGTGTGACCTTGCTCAGCTGTCTTTACCTTAAAGGCAAGAGCTCCCCCATCCATAAAATGGGGTGACCCTGTTTTCCCTTGATGAGAAAATTAGAATTAATATATGTCAAGTGTCTAACTGACGAATGATAGCCACTATAATTTATCCTTGCTCAAAAAAAATAATTTATCCTTGTTCATATTCTTTTCTTTTTGGGGGGAGGGGTACTGGGATCAAACTCAGGACTTTGCTCTTGCTAGTCAAGTGCTCTACCCCTTGAGCTAAGTCCCCAACCCCCTCTTTGCTCATTTTCATTCTAATCCTTTTTCTAGATTGGGTCTTTTGCCTTTTTGAAACCGTTTCTGGCTACCTGTGCTCAGGGTGGTGATTTTATCTTTCTGAATTATATTATTTGTTGAATAGAGGTTTTGTGTTCATTCCCAGAGCAGTAAAAAGGCCATTAGGAGTCTGAAAGTCTAAAGTATAAGTGTTCTTCTGCTAATGAATGTGGAAGAACCACCCGTTTTGAGAATTGTAGGTCTTAAGAGACTGGGAACCTGGGTTTTACCCAGCAAATTTTAGTATGGGATAGGGTAGCAATTTAATTTATGGTCTTTGAAATTGGGGGTTAAATTCTGGCTTATCCGTGGTCTGAGTAAAGCAAATACTGTTACTATAAGACAGTGCCTTCAGTGTCTGTGCCAATGCCCAGGTAGTGGGGCATTTTTATTATAGTGGCTAAACGCTAAAAATTGCATTGTGTGAAATCCTTTGGAGTTGAAGTAACTGTTAACTGTGCAAGACTTACAGGCAGCCGTGAGCATTTTGAGGTGATGGCCATGGGTAGAGAGACAAGATCTGCACTGTGAAGGAGGTTTCTGGCCCCCTGAGACAGGTGTAGCATCATTTCTAGTATCGGGGTGCTGATTCTCGGGCGAGAGCGGCAAGAGTGTAGTGGGCCTTTTTCTTCCGTATGTTGGCTATGTAGTACCCCGGCCCAGTTCTCCAGTTCCTTGGGAGCGTCTGTAAACCACATACTGTCTCTTAATCAGTATTTCCAACTTGAGCTGGCTGGAATGATGTCTGTTTTCAGCAACAAAATAATCTTGATCCCTACTCTGGAGATGTCAGTACTTGTGATTTAACCTCTTTCACCCATAGTGTCCTTTTCCACACAATAGTAATAATGAAAGCACTGTCTCATTAGATCGTCGTTAGTGCCAAACAAGGCAGTGTAAATTATTTCTCTGTATGGTATAAATGAGCTCTCACAGGACTTATAGAATAGGAGTGAAGGTAGGCGAGTGAAGAGGAAATTACCGTAAGATGAAGATGTTATAAAACAACCTCCTCCCCTGAAAAAAAACGGTGTTCAGACTTAAAAAATGGTGTTTAGATTGAGATCTAATGTGTAAGTCCAGCGTAGCCATGTGCAGGGGACAAAGGAAGGAGGAAGGGTGCATGACTGGACCTGTTCCAGAAAGAAGAAACAGGGCTGGTGAAGCCACAGAGAGGAAAGAACACGCTTGCCTGGAGAACTGAGAGACATTAAATGTGACTGTAAGTGGACAATATAATGAAGAGATTGGGAGGGAACATGGAGAGAACAGATAGTGGATGGCTTAGATAACATTCTGGAGGGGTTGGAATTCACTGGGCTTCCCCTACCGTGTCACTAGTCTGGGCATGTCCACTTAAACTACCCTTTAGGAAATGTGTGTAAGATCAGTCCAGCCAGACTGCAAGCTTCCAGAGGGTGGGCAGTGTGTATTACACCTCTCTGGGGCACTATCTTGAGTATGTAGCTTCTCCACAAGTACACACCAGTTGCACTTTGTGTTAAGCAAAGTTGAACGAAGCATGTACTTTTGCTCGGAGCGGGCCCTTCGCCACTCATATGGAGTTTGTTCCCTTGAAATAGCCCGTGATTTACCCAGTGAAAGCTGATCACAACACGAAGAACCTAATGAACAGAGTAGAGTCCCTCTCTCTTTTGACCTGATTTGCTTTTTTCTTTCTTGTTCTGACATTA
Organism: Hystrix cristata; assembly: GCA_004026905.1. Classification (NCBI taxonomy): domain Eukaryota; kingdom Metazoa; phylum Chordata; class Mammalia; order Rodentia; family Hystricidae; genus Hystrix; species Hystrix cristata. The sequence goes on from PVJO010007584.1 coordinate 47,598, forward strand.
GTTGTTTCTTAAGCATGTTTTCTTTTCCTTTCTCTTCTGCTCTCCTCTCCTCTCCTCTCCTCTTCTCTTCTTTAGTTTCTTTGTTTATTTAGAAATTATGCCAGATGTGGTGGTCCATGCCTGTAATCCCCGTACTCAGGAGACTGAGGCAGGAGGAGTGCCATGAGTTTGAGGCCAGCCTGGGCTACATAGTGGAGACCCTATCTCAAAGAAACAAAAACAAACAAACAAACAAAAGAAATCATGCCATAAGGTTGAGTCATTCGAACATTTTTGTTGTTTCATCTTATGTCTGAGCCCTAAAATTTTATTTCGAAAGATGCTATTTCAGCATCCTGGAGAACTCTTTACTCCAGTTGGGCACTTCTGAGTGCAGGGTAAGGAGCTGGTCTGGAGCGAGCAGGACTGTTGCCCTAGGATTTCCTGACAGAGGATTCCCACTAAAATCAAGAGCGTTTTGTGAGCTGGGGACAGAGGTACACACCTGTAATCCCAGCACTGAGGGAGGCTGAGGCAGGAGGACCACAGGTTTGGGTCCCATGGGGACAGTTTAATTAGACCCTGTCTTAAAATTTAAAAACAAAAAATTTTTAAGGAATGGGGATATAATCCAGTTGTAGAGAAGCCCTGTGTTCAATTCCCAGTAACACACTCAAAAACATTTTGTAAATGTTGAACAGAATTCAACAAGTATTGCCATTTTGTAGGGTAAACAGAAGTTAATTAAAACAGTTTGGTTTCCTATAGTGTGCTGTCTGTTATCAAAATTGGCAAATGTTATGAATCAGGGTTACGTCTCTCTCTCCCTCCACCCAGAGAGCCATTTTATCAACACACCATCTATCCAACCTACTAGAATAGTATTTTGTATATTCCAATAGAACTACTGTACTTGGAAGTCCTGGTAAAAAAAAAATGTCTGATAGTTTAAATTCCATATGGACAAAAGCATGTGTGTGTGTTTTCTTGGAGAATATATTACACGACAGAGCATATTACAGCATTATGCTGGCACATAATAAGTGCCCTGTCAACACTGTTGAATGGACTGAGTGCTAGTGGGTGGTGGGCACCTCTGCAGTAGCACTAGGCTACCTCATCTGGGTTCCCGCCAGAACCCTTCTTAAACCAAAAGGTCCCCCAGAGTGGCCTGGAAGGGTTCTCAGCTCTCTTGTTATACTTGTGCCACTTACTTAAAAATAATAGTCATCCCTCTGTCAGTATATCCAGCACCCATGTTAGACATGCATATTCCAGAGGGGAGAATTGGTCTGGTTTGTTGCTTTTAGTAAAGGAACTGATAATTACATTTATGTTTTCATCATAGAAAAACTGTTCGTAACATTCTCATGTGAGAGTGTAGCACTTCCTGGTTTCCAGAGTATTTGATGCATCTTCCATAAAATAAATTTTTTGCCCCAATAGTTATGTTCATTTGGGGGAATTAGTACATGCATATAACTTATTTTGACTATTCCCTATTCCTTTACTCCCTTTCCCCTTCCATGATTCTCTTTCCTCTCTCCAAAACGTCCACACTCTTGTTTCCTGCTGTCTCTCCTTTATTTTTCTCTTTTATTTATTGAGTCTTCCTTTATTGAAGCCTGCAGTATGCTTGCAAGTAGACAGAGGGAAACAAGCGTCCTTCCCAGAAGCTCATACAGTGCTTGGCATGGGGTAGTGCTAAGTGTTTATTGCATTAATTATTAGTTAATTATTATTGATCAAGCATCCCCTTTCGCAGAGGAAGATACAAGCTAGTGCAAGTTACACAAGATAATTCAGTTTTATTTGGTATCATTTCTGTTTACACTCTTCTGTCTATATACATAGTCCCTTAACTTTTAAAATGCCTTATTGTGTACGCTTTCATTTATGCTCATCACAGACAAAGCAGAGAGGCAGGAATTTTTATTTATGTTTTATCAGGTGATAATATGATGACACAAAATTTCAGCACTGTGCTGGAGGTTGCATAGGTTTGATGGTAAAGCTCCTTTTACAGTAAGTCTCAGTTATCAAAGATTCTGAAGCTGGGCTTTATATTTTATAAGACTCTATCATATTTTACTGATTCATTTATTCCTTTAGAGAAAGAGAGATTGAGCAAAACCAGCTAATAAGAAGCACTATGCCACTACACATTCAGAGATAAGTCTCCCAAGCTTGTTTCTTTTGCTCAAAACAGTTAAAGCATGCTGATTATTAGGTTTTGTGCTTTATCACTTTAGTTTACTGAAGATTCAAGTTGAAATTTCAAACATAAAATTACTGGAAATTACCTACTTTCTCTTTTGTGAAGGGAGTTTGATATTTTAGTCATCTGAAAAGGTGCTGATTTTCCGTGAGTGTGGAACTTGCACGATTGTTCTTCTCCTAAGATTCTAACATTTCACAATGGACACAGGACCCTTGTATGAATTATGAAAAAGAAACAGACTTAAGCATGATGACTTTTACATTTATGTTGTAAAATCCAATGTTACTCCCAGCACAAGGCCTCATTTCTGATAAAAATTATGCTGCCGATTTCCCACTTTTTTCTGTGGGCAGTATCAGCACTCATTTTGTTCAATCCGCCAGAAAAATATGGAAACATGCATGATGTCGTCTTTTTTTTTTTTTCATGTGAGGGAAAGTAATTTTGGAAGTGAGAACTCCGTTCACATTTTTAAAACCATGTTTTATTTTTTTTTCACTCTTGCTGTTCCCTTTTGACCTTCCTGAGGATGCGTGTGGGTGTTAAATTGTTACCAAAGGGAGGGGCTCTTGTAACTACAACTGGATACACACACACACACACACACACACGAAGACACACTTTCCCACACATTGGACTTGGCTCTAGTACATTTTAGTGGAATGCTGAATGGAAAAGATGCAGAATGTTTTTGATCTGCAGTGAAATTCAGCCAGTATAGCTTCCATCATTTTCTTTTTTATAACAGCCAGATTACCATTTGGGATAGAAGGCATGTGTGTGAGGGGAGAGGGTGTGGCTGGAAAACATTTTTCCTCTCTTGTAAAAAATTACAAACATAATGCATTCTGTTTATAATCACTTAAATATTAAAGACTATTACAAAATGAAAAATAGAAATGACTCTTTCCTCCATCTCATCTCACTCCTAAGAGTAATCAGTAAAGAACTTTATGTTTGTATGTTTAAACTTTTTCCTCTGAATTTGAGAACCGTTTATTGGAAGTCTAAATTTTGTGTTACAGAGTGAGAGTTTGTTACAAAAATGTGCCTTTCATACATATTAGCCTATAGCTTGTTTTTTCATTTAAAAATAAATGTATTTCATCTTCTTTTATTTTTGTGTCAGAGTAGAATTCCAGGACTTGACTTATTCTTTTTAGAGCAGTGTAATGTTTCATTTTAGTGGCTGTGCTTTTTTTCCTTTTAATTGTTCCTCTTTGCTGAGTGCTTGGATTCTTCCCAATTGGGCACTATTACTTGTGGTATCACCTTAAACCTCTTCACACATTAGGATTGTGTTTCTCTAAAACTGATTCCTACCAGTGGGGTTGTTAAAGAGGGTATATTATTAACACTTGTTAATCCAGAACAGACTATCTGTATTAAAAAGAAGTTTCATTGGGCTACACTGTCAATAGTCAGTCGTATGTGAGATAATTATTCCTTCTGTAGTGTCCTTGTTATTGGTTACTCGTTAGACTCACTCAGAGAAGGGGAACCTTGTAGACACCACTCTGACCAAAGACGTTAGAACTTTTGGTGGCTCCAGAGTAGGAGCCACCATTCTAGTGAAAGTGCCTCCAACATAGCCAGAGATATACCATTATGTTGTTGCTATTCTGTGCCTATCTAGTTATTATCTATTTCATGTCCCCAGAATATGCGAGTATGCATGTTTTAGGTAATTGGAATAATATGAGCTTTCCAGTTTTTACTTGGCTATTTGGTGCATTTGGCCTCAATTGCTATCAGCCAGCTTAGAAACAGAGTATATGTGATGTACAGCTCTGCATACAAATAAGGACCAGAAGAATGATCAAAGAGACAAATGGGAACTTTAATGGGGGAATGGTAAGAAGTCCTAGATATGATTAAAGGGGAGATAAAAAGGCCATTAAGCAACTGTGCAGAGAAATTTTTAGCGTGAAAAATTGTAGACAGTCATATATATACAGAATCCTTATCGGGCATTAGGTACTGAGGTAAATGATCCTTTGTCTTCTGCATTCCTTCAACTCACAAAGTTTGGTTGGCAGATAGTGGCAAGAATGCACAGTATCTGCATAAATGTATATGACGAGGGGGCTGTGTTGTGCCTGCCAAGACTTGCTGCTTTATAATATGATATACACTTTACAGTTATAAATTAAATTCATATATATTATTTTATATGCTCATGAATCCTGTAATATTGGCAGAAAAGTCCCATCATTATTCAGAAAAAATTGGGACTTGAAGAGAGAATGAGATGAACATGATGGTGCTAGCATACATGGAAGCTAGGACAACATTTATTTCTAACTTAGGTCATTGAGGAACTAGGATCTCGGGATTCTGATGCCAAAACCTATACTCTCTTTTGTTGACAAGCAAAAGTCAGCAGGGATAGATGATAGAGAATGTTATGGATCCAGCAATTAGAAAGGAATGTACCTTGCCCAAAGACATTCAAATTTAAATATTTTTGAATAATATATCTTGGGCCAAATTCAGTAGACAGGCCTGTCTACCCGATTTTAGAAAATCTAATTCTTATACAACAGAAAATCCCAAAATATTTTTGTCAACTTCTGCTTTAGAAGTTAGCAGCATGCCTTAGCCAGGCATGGTGGCACACGCTATAATCGCAGCAGTAGAGAGACTGAAGCAGGAAGATCACTGTGAGTTCGGAGCCATCCTGGCTACATAGTGATTCCAAGGCCAGCCCAAACTGTACAGTGAGACCTTGTCTTGATGTTCCTAAACATTTATGAAAGATGACATTGGAAGATGATATTTCAAGTATAGTTGAATGTGATCTGGAAGTAGATGCTTTCTGGAAACTTTTAAAAGTATAACAGTGTTCCAAAGCTATATATTTAAGCATTTTAATGTATATCTATATACATTTGGAATGCACTTCCCTCAAATCTCATCTTTAATAGAAAACCTTGATTTTGGTTAGTATGACTGTGTCAATCCTGGTAACAAAGATGGCAATTTGTTGCCTAGAGAAAGAACACATTATGAGCCTTATCCTCATGAGTTTGGATTATTTTCCCAATTAGTCAATAATCACAGTGCTGAGAATATGCAGTTTAATTTGTGAGGATGAGCTACTGGTAATTGGGAAAATTCTGGCCAAAAGGGTGAGCACAAACTGAGATTGGAAACAGTTTGAAGAGTAGCATCAAAAATGAGACGCAATGGTGGAGAACTAAGGGGCACAGCCCAAGACTTGAACACTGAGGCTCAATTTTTTAAACTTACATATATATACATATATATATATATTAAAAAAACCCTCATTGTTTTCCTGTTGATTTTCTCAGCCTTCTTGTAAATCAGTGGGAGAAGTAGAAAGGACTCTTTTATTTTATTTTTTAATTTTATTTTATTGTGCTACTGAGGATTGCACCCATGGCCTTTGCACTGAGCCCCTCCCCCCCCTTTGAGGCAGGTTCTCACTAAATTCCCTAGGCTGGCCTTGAATTTGTAATCCTCCTGCCTTAGTCTCCCTGACCGCTGGGATTACAGGCCTATGTCATTATGTCACCACGCCTGACTGATTTTTAGGTGAGCAGCAGCAGAAAGTATTTGATAAACACCCCAGGGTGAGAGGAGAACATTCAAACTAGAGGCAAGACCAGAGCTCAGGGCTCTGCGCAGAAATCCTTGTGCTTGTGTCTCACACTTCACGTTTCAAAACCGGACAGGGCTGGCCATTGGTGGAGAACACGTGGAAGCCAAGCTTCGGTAAACAGGGAGACCTGTGCTCAGGCTCACATTTGGGACATGCAGAGGAACAGGAAGCGAACCACTGCAGCTTAATGAGTGAAAAGGAAAATGACAGAAGAGCTGAAGATTTCTGTGTTAGGAGAGAAATTTATTTCCCCCCACGCTGCTAGGGAAGGCAGAAGCAGGGAGGGTACCAACACGTGTGTGGGTGTGAATATGGATCCCATATTATGTTGTTAACTAAAGCTGTTTGTAATTTTCGAGGCTGTTTCAGGAAGGAGATCCAGGCCAGAATTCTGGAGGCAAATAAACAGTTTTATGATTTTTTTAACAACAAATTCTGGGAACTATAGAGAGGAATTTAATTGTAACTACATTTGCCCAAAATTGTAGGATAGACTGACTAGAGAAGCTTTTGAGCCTAGGCAAAGAATGTGGTGATTTCTAAGAGCCAACGTGGGCTCACTAAAATGAAGTGGACGAGACTGCTCTATTCCCTCTATGCTGCCATTAAAAAGGGTAAACTAGAGACATTCGTAGGTAAATGGATGCACCTTGAGAACATACTCTTAAGTGAAATAAGTCAGACACTCATCAGTACACACTGAATTGTTTCTCTGATATGAGAAACTGTAAGTGTAAATAAGAACAAAGAGGTGTAATAGATATTATATAAAATGAAGATAATATTGAAAAGAGAGGAGAACTAGAAAGGGAGAAGGGGGGAAGAAGGAAGGGAAAAAGGAAAAAAAGAGGGAAAGGAAAAAATGGAAAAATGTCAACAAACCTGCTGTATATAGGGAAGGGGGAAGCAGATGGGAGGGATGAGGGGTACAAGATACATCATGTACAGGTACAAAATAACCATGATGAATGTGATCATTATGTATACAACGTACTAATACATGGTCTTAGTAAAAAACAAAAACAAACAAACAAAAAAAAACATACTGGTCCATTTCCTTTAAGAAAAAAAAAATTATTATGTTGAGAGATCATGAGGGCATAAAGTTGATCTGAATTCTAGGAAAGATTTTGCCAGAATGTCCTTCTAGAAAATTTGGTGGACACGAATATTAATTCTGATAGATTTTAGACTTGTTGAATAGTTAATGGCTTTGAATGCATCTGTGATCATGAAATTGAACTTCATCTTGCTTTGGGTAAGTCACTACACCTACACCAATTGTGAAATTCAGTACGTGCAGTTGCTTCAGACACTCTAACACTATTTAAGTGAAAATTATCTCGGGCAACCTCAAGAGGGTCTCTGCTAGCATGCCACTTTGTTTCTACCATTAATTCAGTTTCACTGAAAGTTTTATCATGTATCAACCTGAATATATACTTGTAAAATTTTCAGATGAAGATAAACCTGAGGAGACTAGTAATATGCTGCTATAGAGAATTGATTTATCAGAAATTTTAAATTATAGAATTAATTTTAAAAAATGAAAAGTAGATGTCTAAGGCAAGGTGGAGGGGATGGGACTTCTTACACTCTTCTCTGTATGAAGCCAGGGAGGACAGGCATTGTACAGCTGTCCTTAGGCAGCACACTATGGCTTGAAGCAAAAATTTAATCAGGCATTTAAGAATAAAGCCAGTTGCATGGCTGGAAAAAGAGGAAAGATATTTGGGAGAAAAGCAACAGCAACAAGAAAAAATTATATAGCAAGAAAAGATGTAAGAAATCAGAAAGCAGGTTAGAGCTTGGAAAGGAAGGGATTAACTGCTCACAACTTTTGGCAAGCATTTTTTACACTAATCCCTTTAAAGACACTCACAATAAGAAATTTACATTATTTATCAAGATTTGTGCGGTAACGTCTTTGTAGCAGAGAACACACCAGGTCATGTGGACTCTCCGTTACGTTGGGGTTACATAATTATTGCAAGTAATAAAATTGTAATGATATACAAAAGGAATTAACTCAGGATTTCAGTTTGCCTCCATGTTTTCTCATTGTAATCATCTCTTTTTTTCCCTTTATGGTAAACTGTGAAGATAAATATCACTGCTACTGAATCCATTGCTCTGGCCCAAACCTTCCTCCTAAATTCTAGATTAGAATTCTAACTGTTCACTTGAACATCACAGACACCTCAAGCTCCATGAAGAAAATGTCTCTTTACTAACCGCGAAGGTAATCTTGTAGAAAAAGAAGTATACACACTTTTCTTAACTATAGAAAAAGAAGCCTCACCAATAAGATCACTAATCCCCTTTTCAATGCTAACATGTAGTGGGAAAATTGGATAATTTGTTCTTCATTGTTCTAGAAAAGTCAGGGTTAAAGTTACCAAGAGGCTGAATTACGTGTTGAATAAAAGTATAGAAATTATCCAGAAAATCACTTCTGAATATAGCGAATCTTCCGTACTATGAGGTAGTTAATTTGGACAAACTGTGACTATACCATGGATGGATTTCTCCCTACAAAGATTATACTGATGACTTCTGAGGTCCTCTGCAAATTTATATATATATATAGAGAGAAATTATAATATAACATATGATGTATAATACATGTATCACATATTTTGTCACACAATTACAATTATGAAAATGTCTTTATTTTATGAAAAAATTTCATAACTAACCAATAAGAGAGTAACAATACTTAATACACTGTGTATCATTATCTTTAAAGTTGTTACTAAGAGTACAAGACATAAACCAAAAATATTCTTACAAAAAAGAAACAGATAATAACACAAAACTTTCTTTGCAGTGATCTAAGATAAACTAGTTGTATGAGTGAAACAAATTACCCTATATACTAAAATATTTTAAAACAATGAAATGTGTAATTTGGGGAAGTATTTGAGTTTTTTCCTACTTCCTATTTATCTCTTTTCTATTTTACTCGTATATATATAGTTTGTTTATTTCTCACATAAGAGAATCTATGTGATATTTGGACTTGTGTGTCTAATTTATTTTACTTAACATTATGTTCTCAAGTTGCATCCATTTATTTACAGATGCCTTGCTGATCTTTCTTTATGGTAACATAGCACTTCCTTGTACATAAATACCACATTTTCTTTAGCCATTCATCTTTGCTGGGAATATACACTGTTTGCAAGACCAAGCTATTATAAATTGTGCTGCTATAGCCATGGGTTTGCATGTGTCCTTATAATATGATGATTTTAACTGTTTGGGGATGATACCTAGAAGGGAGAGAGCTGGGTCAAATGGAATTTCTCCTTTTAGTTTTTTGAAGAATTTACATACTGTTTTCCATAGTGGTTGTACTAGCTTACATACCCACTAACAATGTAGAAGAGTCCCCCCCCCACATCCTCATTAGCATTTGTTATTATTAGAGTTTTTGATGATAGCCATACTATCTGGGGTAAGATGGTACCTCAGTGAATTTTTTTTTTTTTTTTTTTTTTTTTTTTTTTTTTTTTTTTTTTTTTTTTTTTTTTTTTTTTTTTTTTTTTGGTGCAGGGGATCAAACTTAGGGCCTTGTGCTTGCAGGGCAAGCACTCTAACCGCTGAGCTAAATCCCCAGCCCCTCAGTGAACTTTTACTTTGCATTTCTTTGATTGCCAGTGATGATGGACATTTTTTCATGTATTTATTGGCCATTTGCCCTTCTTCTGAGAAGTGTCTATTCATTTCAGTTGCCCATTTTTGGTTGGACCTTTTGTTGAGGGGGGGCTCTAATTTTTTTTTTTTTTTGAGCTCTTTATATATTCTTGATGTTAGTCCTCCGTCTGAAGAATAGCTGGGAAAAATTCTTCCCCGTTATGCAGATTTTCTGTTAACTCTGGTGGTTGTTTCCTTTGCTGTACAGGAGGTATTTAATTCAATACGATGCCATTTGCTAATTCTTGGTTTTTGTTTTTCTGGTGCCATTGGGAAAGTCCTTGCTAAAACTATGCCTTCAAGGGTCGTACTTATTTTATCTTCCACCAGATTAAGTGTGTCTGTTTTAACATTTAGATCTTGGTCTATTTTGGTTTTAGTTTGGTATATTACTGCTTCAATTTCATTTTCTGTTACTGGATTGTTCAAGATTTTTAAGTCTTCTTGGTTCAGTTTTAGTAATTCATATATATCTAAGAATCTCTCCCTTTATTCTTTCTCCAACTGTTTGCTATATATGTGAGGTAGTTTCTAATAATTTTCTGGATTTTGGCAGTTTCTGATATAATTTTACCTTTTTCATTTATAATTGCATTACTTTGTGTCTTTTCTTTCCCTTTTTTTGATAAGATTGGCTAAGGTTTGTCTAGTGTGTTTATTCTTTCAAAGAACCAGCTTCAATTCATTGATTCTTTGCATTGTTTATATAGTCTCCATTTCATTAATTTCTGCTTTGATCTTTATAATTTCCTTCCTTGTACAAACTCTGGGTTTGGATTGCTCTTGTTTTTCTAAGACCTTGAAATGCATCATTACGTTATTTTTTTTAGCTCATTCTATTTTTCTGATGTGGGCATTAACTGCTATATACTTCCCTTGTAGGACTGCCTTTGCTGTGTCCCATATGTTCTGATACTGTTGTACTGATATTATCATTTAATCCTAAGAACTATCTTATTTCTTCCTTAATTTCCTCTGTGGCCCACTGATTATTCAAGAGTGTATTGTTTAATATCCATACGTTTCAATAATTTCTGTGAATTCTTTTGTTACCGATTTCAAGTTTCATTGCACTGTGATCTGATAATATGCATGATAAATTTTCCATTCTTTTGCATTCACTTAGGCATGCTTTATTAGCTGGTATGTGGTCTATTTTAGAGAAAGCAGTACATGTGGCCAAAAAGAATTTTTATTCTGTTGTTGGGTGGAACACTGTATATATCTATTTGGTCCCTTTGTTCAAAGATTTGTTCCAACTCTGATATTCCTTTTTTGATTTTTTGTTTAGTTGATCTGTCTATTTTTAATAGTGGGGTATTGAGATCCCCCACTGTAACTGTATTGATGTTTACCTGACCTTTTGTGTCCATTAGCATTTGTTTTATGAAATTGGGTGCATCATGGGTTGGTGCATACCTGGTTATAATTGCTATCTCTTCCTTTTGAGTAGTTCCAATAACCAATATGTAATGGACTGCTTGACCCTTTTTATCAGCTTTGGCTTGAAATCCACTTTGTCTGAAAATAGGATAGCTACCCCTGCTTGTTTTCAGGTTCCCATTGCGTGGACTGTTGTTTTCCATCCTTTGGTTTTTAATCTATGAATTTCTTTTTGTGTTAACTGTATTTCTTGTATACAGTATCGTTTTCTTGATCCAATCTGGTAATCTGCGTCTTTTGATTGGTGAATTCAGTCAATTGACATTGATAGTTATAATTGATAGATAAAGACTTACTCCTGTTGTTGTATTAGTTTTCTGTTGCTGTTTTGGTTTCTTTCTCTTCTACGTAATTGCTAGTCCTATCTAATGTATTCATTTTATTGGATCTTTTGGCATTGTTCGCTTCTGTTATGGCTTGTATCTAGATGTCCCCCTAAAGCCTCATGCAGTCATAGGTGAGAGTTTCAAAGGTGGTTGTATTAGGGTGTGTGAATGTGGATTAGGATATGGTGCTAGAATTACGGGAGTGGGTAATGGAAGCCCCAACCGAGGTGTGGGTGACACCAACCAATAGGCGCACAGTCTGGATGGAACATAAATAGGGAGAGGGAAGGTAGACCTGCTGCTTCTGGTGCTTGCCACTTTGCTGCTTTCCCTAGACTGTTTCTCCTCTGCAGTGCCCCTGCGCCACGCATCCTGCCGTGGAGCCAGCTGACTATGGAGTGAAACCTCTACAAACTGAGCTGAAATAAAGCTTTCCTCTTCTGACTTTGGGAGTTGAGTATTTTGTCTCAGCAATGAGAAGAGTAACTAAAACAGCTTCATTGTCTCTTCTAGGATATACTTGAGAAATTTTTGGAGTGTTGGTTTGGTGGCCATGAATTTGTTTAGGTTTTCTTTATCATGGAAGTATCTTATTTCTCCATTGATTTTGAAACATAATTTTGCAGGATATAACAGTCTGGGTTAAAAGTCATTTTCTTTAAGAACTTGAAACACTTCATTCCTTGTTCTTCTTACCTTTAAGGTTTGTGTTGAGAAATCTGTTGTAATTCTGGTGAGTTTTCCTGCATAAGAGATTCGTTGCTTCTTTCCAGCAGCCTTTAAAAGTCTGCTCTTGTGTTGTATTTCTGGTCTTTTACTTACTATGTGGTATGGAGTGTTTATTTTTTTGCTGTTTTTCCTGATTGTAGCCATTTGAGGTTCTTCATTTACCTGTATGTTAAATTATTTTTCCACATCTGGAAAGTTTCCTGCTATTAATTGTTTAAATAGGTTCTTTATGCCCTTTGTGTTGCCTTTTGATTTTTCGGTAATTCCAGGTATTCTTATGTTAGTCCTCTTTGAGTCCTCTAGGAGCTATTGGGCCCATTTTTGATGTTCCCTGGTTATTTTTAAGATTTCTCTAATAAATCGATCATTGACCTCAGCCTTGTTCTCTAGGACTGACACTCTGTTTTCACATTGCTTGCTTCTATTACTCCTACTTTCGATCATGTTTTTGATCTCCTGGATTTCTATTTAGACCTTTCTTAGTGACTCTCATTCTTTTCTGTGCTGGGCACTCATGTTTTACACCTTTTTCTTTAGCTCCAATAGCTGTTTATTGGTGTCTTCTCTAGACTCTGTGATCATTTGTTTCATTAGGATCGTTACCTGATTAGTTCTATCTTCTTTAAAGTCCCCGGGAACCTTATTGAACTGTTGTACCTCCATTGTTACACTTCAGACCCATCTGCTGTGTAGTTTATGATTTTCTCCCTCTCTATACCCCCTGAACCAGATTTGAGAGAGTTGTGAGTTTTTGGAGGCATTTTCTTGCCTTGCCTTTGCATGTTTCTATGGTTTTGTTTATTTTATTTTATTTTATTTTTGTGCTAGGTTTTGCTAATTCTTTGGCTCAGTGCTCCATTCTTTGGAAGTGAGCCACAGTATTGTTTATAATCTCCACTTAGTCCAAACGTTGGCATAAAGAGAAAACCAATTGCCAGCCACTACTGTGTTGCCTTGGCTACAATAGTACATTCAGTGACAGCAGTGGCATCAGATTTCAGCTGGATATTGACAAACCCTAGGAACCACTCAGGAATAGCCCTTAACCAAAACAAAGAGAACTATAATTTAAGTGAATACAATTAGGCTGCCCTTATACTGACCTGTAGTAGTACAGACCACTAATTTCTGCTGGATGTAGGCTGAAGTGCCAGAGCACAATATACCACTATGTTAAATGTCTTCTTCAGGACTTCTCCCTCTAACCATTACTCCCACTGAACCTGGCCTCCCATAACAGAATACAGGTTCTATGATCTTCTTGGTCTGAGCTCAAGCTCCCCAGATAATCCTAGGATGTCTCTATTTAGCTGTCACCCTCTCCAAGCCCGACCCCTAAGGCTGTCTCTTGCCTGGTCTCTGTGGTAGGGTATCGCTTTGATCCTGAGGTGAAACTCTCCTCCTGGGTGTTGGTCTCTTCCTCCATCATGCTGGTCTGTTGGTTGTCACCTCTGTTGCCTTGTGCTGTAGGAAACCCAGGAGTGTGTGGTTCCTGGGTCCTCCTCGGTCAGTGTGGGGCCCAGGCAGATGTCAGCATTGATGAGGGTGGGGTGCTCCAATTATTTTGTGTACAAACCCATACTACTTGTATGGTAAACTTCATGTATCCCTATTTATCTTGTTAGTTTTTCTCCCCTTTCTACAATTTTGTATACTGTATATTCCATCTCACCAGACCGCTTAGGTTATCTTGTTTCTAAATCTCTAAAATTCTCACGACAAAATAGTCCCTTTTAAAACTATGTCCCCTCCAAGAGTTGCTAATGGGTTTGCTAATGCAGTTCTTGCTACAGCCAGCTTTGGTCCTATAAAAAGTAAGGACATGATGCTAACCAGTCCAACCCTGTCCCAAGTAACCTTGGTCACAGGGTTTCATTAATCACAATATATTTTCCATAGCAACAAAATTGTACATTCAATAAAAAGCAATTGCTCTTAGTGAGAATGAAATCCCAAGAGATGGAACAGAAGAGCATTATTTTTTATAATAGCTAGAAGATGTGAGTTCTATTAGAAGAAAATACAGTAGGAAAGTACAATATAAAAAATTATGGGTCCCAGAGCATAATGGGGCATCCTGGGATATGGGAGGGGCTGTGCTTTCTGTGTCTTTCAAAATAGGAGAAACAGTGATGTTTAGAATTCTGGTGATTGGTTCAATTTGTCACATGGCTGCATCCTACCCCAACAGTGCAGTGGAAAATAAAAATTATGATAATAACAATAGATAGCATCTATGAAGCACCTACTGTGTGCCAGCACTGTACTATCATACATTCTTTATCTCATTTAACTTTACAATAGCTCTCTCATGTTTTGCCATTTTTAACTTGAGTGAATCAAGTCTTCTAGGTTTACCTATTGTTGCAGCTAGTAGATAAGATATTAATCTCTCTGACTCCAGGGCCCATATCTGCAGTTGATCCATTATCTTGTCTTCCAAGACCTGTGCTCCAGTTTATCTCCAACTATGGTATGATCAGTGGTCACTGGAAGAAAATCCATTATTAAAGGTTAGTATGTCTCTTTGCAGTTCATCCGGAAGTCTCAGGGCTTCAAGTCAATAGTCAAAAACTTATGAAAGAGATAGAAGAATGTATCTGTGGGCCAAATACTATGAGGTTGTAAAATATGGCTCGTGGCCTAAGAACCTTAGAGTTTTACTTAGGATTATCCAAATATGCACCCTGAATGGAAATCAATTTTTTGGTCTCGATTCTAAAACTTTAGAAGTAATATAGTTCAAATTGAGGTAGATTAAGGAAATTGTTACAGAGTTTTCTCCACAAGACCTGTATTTGAATAAATCATTCATATATGTTAGATTGATGAACAGATTAGTAATTGGACAGGTACCATGATGGATTTATCTTAGATGATAGAGGGAAGATTGTACTTTTTTGGCAGGCTTTGGATTGGTATGGAAACAGAAGTGAAAGTTGGAGTTGACTCTTGGATTTTACTGGTCGCAAGATATAAACAAGAGTTTGGCTACTATCTTAGTTACTTTTCATGTTGCTAATACAAAATACCCAATACCTAATGTTAGAGGAAGAAAAGCTTATTTTTGTAGAAGTTTCAGTCCATAGTTGGCTGGCTCCAAGGCAGGGTGACATGGCAGAGGGCCACTGCAGAGGAGAAACAGTTCATGGCAGGTAGAAGGCAGCAAAGCAGCAGCAGGAACCTTCTTTCGATTCCTTATATTCCATCAAGGCTACTTGCCCTTTGGGTGGTTAGCACTCACACCCAGTGTGGGGCACCTGTAATCCCAGCATCACATCCTTAATCCCAACCTCACACACCCTAGATCCAGCCACCTTCAAAAAGTCCCATCTATGATCTCCTGAGGCTTTGGGGGGACATCTAGATACAAGCTATAACAGCTACTTAACTATCTTTGATTTGGGGCAAGTCACTAATTTCTCTAAGCATCTCTTTCTTTCATTATTCATTACTTCATGAATATAATTTATAGTCTGTTGAAAGAATAAGAGGAGATAATGATCTTCCCAGATCATCTCATAACTGATGATCATCACTGTCAGCTCATATCAAGCCTCAGCTCCTCAGCAAACTCTTTCCTGACCTCCACACATGAACTTGGTACTCTGGGTACCATTATTCTTTGCTCCATTACCCAAATTATTTCCCAGATACTTGTCACATTTGGGTTTTTGTTGTTGTTGTTGTTGTTTTTGTTTTGTTTTGTTTTGTTTTGTTTTGGTACTGGGGATCGAACTTGGGGTCTTGGGTTTGTAAGCCAAGCACTTTAACCGCTGAGCTAAATCCCCAGCCCGCATTTGTGTATTTTTATATGTTTATTGGTTTGTCTCATTCGATAGAATGTGATCTGTTTCAAACTGGGGAATTTATCATTTTTCTTCACATCCATATGCCCTATCCTTAGAACAAGGTCTGCCACAAAGAAAGTCTTTGATAAATGTTTTCTGATGCATGCTTGAATGAATGAAAAAAATTATAACCAGCAGGATGTTTGTTTAAAGGTACAAATATCCTGGCCTCAACCCAAGAGACTCTGATTCAGATATTATTCTTGAGAACTGTAGGAAATGAGAATTTGACAAGTTCTTCATATGATTCTGATGTGCAACTAGGTTTTGGAACTACTGTATTATAAAAATTGCCTTTGCCCTCAAGGAACTTTCAATCTTAGAGGGCAAACAATATCCCTGCTCATATCCATGAAAAACATCTCCACCAATTTGATCACCATACACCCAAACCTGGCCTCCTTTGGCCTTCCTTAATTACAAAGAAAAAAGAAAAGAAAAGAAAAGTGTTTTAAAGGGAAATGGAGATAAAGAGGAAAGGGGAGGAAAAAAGCAAAGATAAGGTGAAATGAATAAATACACAATATAAGCCCTTCTGTAGTGGTCTGTTAGAACAGTGAAGAAGAAATAAGAAGGGAAATGTAGAAGGAACAGATGCAGCTGCCAGAAGTTAAGTACACATCTGTTACGAATGCTCTTCTCATGTGCAGGGTCAGAAAAATATGTACAAATGTAGCACCTCACTGATTGACAGAAAAACCTCAGTTCTGGCCCTGGGAATCTTGTTTTCTTGACAGCACTTTGTTTTAAAGCTGGAGGCAGAGAAATGTCTTATGCATGTCCTTAAACTGGAAGGCCTTTTGTTCAGGATACTTATACCATTTGCAGATAATGATGTGCATAGCAGTTTCAGCTGTCTGCATATGCATTTTTATGTTTTTTTATGACAGCTCTACGTACTGAACTAAAAGGCCATTTAGAACTGTCAGGCACTGACAAGCATCACCCTTTACATTTACAATTCTGTTAGCGTGCATTGTCAGGTGGGCTCACCAGACTGCAGAAATGTGATTTCCTTTGAAACCTACGTATGACTTTAATTTAATACAGCAGCCTCAGGAAAAAAAAAAAAGACAGAGTGAGAGCCCAAGAGGGCTTTATTAAGTGTTCTTTTTCCATTAATCTCCTCCTTTTTTGTTTTTGTAAGGCCCTTCCTTTATTGCTCATCTCTTTTCTTTTCTCTTCCTTCTCTCCCCATTATTTCTCTTTTCTTCCTTCTTTTCTGTGTAATTCTTCATGTCAAACAGAAGAGAAGTCAGACTAAGGAAATGATTTTACCTGTCTGAGCCAGACCAGACTACCTCTTACTTTTCCTGTGGCCTGGGGTTAATTTTCAGTCAAACCAATTTTAAAAGATCTTTGGTACAATGTAGTGCCGAGCAGATATTGGATAGTGCAATTTGGATAGTGGAAACACGGAAAGAATTTATTTAATCCAACTAATGACTTATCATTCCCTGTCATCAGTACCACCTGTCTTTGAGAATCCCTTTTTCTCTCTCCACACATTTATTTCAATAGTGTGGAAGCCTGCTCAATAAAGACACTGACCTATGTACTTAAAGAGGAACAAGAGCAATAGGAAGCTGTGGTTTGGCGCTGCAGGATTTTATAGTCCACCCACAGTACCTGGTTCTGTGTGCTCAAACACAGAAGTTTCAGTTCAAACCAGGATGAAATGATAACACACATGTAAGGACCTGAGACAGATTCGACAGAAAGTGACAAAATGTGATCTTCAGCAAGTCCCTCTCACTTGCCTGATCTATATTCCTCTGGAGGTGGTTGAGAACTATTGAGTACTGGGTACCAAGTGGAAGCCAGTATGAGGTAGGACTAGGGCGTGTGGTATTTCTATGAAACATTTCTGATAAACTGCTCTAGGAGGTCACAGGGAGAAGGACCTGGATCCTTCACTTTGCCTGAAATCTTCAGTCTCCTTTTGGTATCACTCCCTTCTCTCTCTCTCTCTCTCTCTCTCTCTCTCTCTCTCTCTCCTCTCTCTCTCCTTCCTTCTCTCTCCCCCTCCCTCCCCTCCTCCAGTTCCCCTCCCTCAGTAGGGATCAAACCCAAGCCCTTGCATATGAAAAGCAAGTATTCTATCACGCTGCATCCTCAACTCATCTCCTTTTTTTGAGACAGAATCTCACTAAGTTGCCCAGACTGTCCTTGAACTAGCTATCCTCCTGCCTCAGCCTCCTGAGTAGCTGGAATTTCAGGCTTGCATCACCTTACCTGACTCAAGAGACAAGGGCCAGGTTATTATCATCAAATAGAGAGAATTTCAAGGAAAAGATTGATCCTTAGATAATATGTTGACAGCCAAAGTTTTGGACAATAGACAAGTTTTTTTGTTGTTGTTTTTTGGGTTTTTTTTTTTTTAACTTTTTTAAAACTGAGATACAAAATGCACGATGTGCACTAAAGTGTATGGCTCAGTGAATTTACTGCTGACAAAACCAAGGAACCAAGAGAGCAACATGCAAAATATTACTAGTCCCTCAGAAAAGAAGAACACAATATTCACAATCCTTTCCAAGAAGTTTTTCAGAGAGGCAGGGTGGAGCATATATAAGCAGTGCTGAATTTGATATCAGGAGGTCATATTTTGTGTTGACTGTGAGTGATACGGCTATTCAGAAAAAGAATTCAACCCAGGGGGTTGGGCGTGACCTCCCCATCTTCCTTCACTGAGTGAGTCCGGCACCCCTGGTGGGTACAGAGTCTGTGCCTTCGGGGCAATGTCCAGCTTTATGAGCAGGTGGCACATTGTCATCTCTCATCTGAGAGTGACATGCCATTGTTTTGCTGCTTGTTATTCCTCCAGTAGAGTTGCATGACTTTAGGTTAAGCACCGCTGTTTGCATTAAGTTGTGTTAAAAAAAAATTCTATTTGCTACATTCAGTGTGTAAGAGACATTATAGCAAGTTCCAACATTCTTCTTCCAATGTGCAGATCAGTAGCTTTCTTGTCTGGAAAAGAGATGGGACAAGACCCCAGGCTTTGATGGCAAGGAGAGGAAGGAAAGAGAATTCGGGGACAGAAGCAGAATGGAGGGAGAGAGGAATAGAAAAGGCAGCTCACAGAAGACCCCATCTCCGTCTTACACTGAGGCTGCCTTTGCCAGCCTCACTGTGAGCCCAGGCTGGTTAAGGTTCCTTCCTGGAGGAGAAAAGCGAAGGAAAGAGAGAACAAAATCTATTCAGTGCCCTCCCCTTCAGCTGCTCCTCTCAGTCTCCTCTGTGCACTCCCCTCCAGTGCCCTGCGGGAACCAATTACAGTATTCTAATGAGGGCAGTTTCCAATAACTGCGCTTGGCAAGCTTGTGACCTCCTCATCCGCATGCTGACCACCACCACCTCATCTCCACTCTCACCTTTCCAGCCCTGGAGCCGTCTGCCTGGTGCTTGCTAGCTAGCTGAATGGGGGGCTTAGGGACGGCCTTGTGGAGACTCTGTTCACAGGTTCAAAGCACTGTGGGACACCTCAGCAGGAGAACAAACCAGTTAGGTGGTGGCTGTGGAGGGGTTTGGTTCACTTGCTTGAAGTAGTCTTTGGGGATCAAAATGAAGAGCCATAGTTTTTTCAAAAGCGCCTGTGACCTGCGTGTGCTTCTAGAAGGAGAGGATATTGATTAAAAGCACTAACCTGAGCATGATGACTCCATCACTTCTTAGCTTGCTGACCACCAGAAAGTCCCTCAATCTTTGAAAGGAGCCTCAGTTTTATATCTAGAATATGAGAATGATAATCTATTGTGATAAATATTTAAAGAATTGTATATACAAAGATTTTAGCATTTTTAATCTTGGCTTGCTGAATAAAATGGAGTTCTTGCTTTTCTAATACTGCTTGGACTGATATAGATGGAAATAAAGATGAAGAATGTGAATTCTTGTCACTTAATGGCAAAGCCTGTTGGTTGAGCTTTTCTCTCTGCCCAGCCCCGTCTCAGGGCGCCACTCAGCACCGTGGTATACATGTTTATTCTGTGCAGCCATTACAAGCATGCGATACACGTGGGGTGGGTCCTTGGAGGTAAAGTCTCCAAGACACATTCATTGAGAAAGGCCAGCACGTGAGTGCTAAACACAGGTTTGTTTCCAAGACTCACCCTGGATATCTAATTCCTCAGATTCTTAAATCCTTGTATAAAATGCCCTAATATTTGCATATCACCCATACACATCCTCCCATACACTTTAAATCATCTTTAGATTACTTAGAGTACCTAAGATTATGTAAATGCTACATGATTCGTTGTTTTGCTGTATTAAGGGAATAATAGGGCGAAGATGTATGTCCATGTTCAACACTGATGCAGTTTTGTTTTGTTTTGTTTTGTTTTGTGGTGCCGGGGATCGAACTCAGGGCCTTGTGCTTGCAAGGCAAGCACTCTAATCACTGAGCTAAATCCCCAGCCCCCTGATGCAGTTTTAAAAAATAGTTTCCATCGATGGCTGGTTGAATCCTCAGATGCAGGACCCATTCATCCCATGACCCAACAGTATATGTGGAAATGTAAATGCTCAGAACTGTGGTTCTCTTGAGTGACGAGCGGGGGTCATGAATGTGCAGTAGGATGAGACGTGATTTAACATTTTATACTGACTACTGGATTGTCCCTTAAAATAAGAACGTATTCAGGTGTTATTTGTGCGGTGAAAAGGAGAAGGAGAAGAAAGAAGATGTGCTTAAGAGCAGCAGATGTAAAGACTGTGGCTTGTTGCTGTTTGAGACCTTGAAGTTTCCCACAATCTGTAGGTCCCCCAATTGTGCCACTAGACCCATTTCGGTCAAAGCAAAACACCCATGCTATACCACTCTGTCGTCTGTTGCAGCTTTCTTGTCTGTTCACAAGAGATCGTGTCACTTAGCCTCTGATTCTCTCCTCACTGATTGTAAGGATTTTGAAGTTTTATAATCTTTTGAAGTGTTTTACGAGAGAGAGAGAGAGAGAGAGAGAGAGAGAGAGAGAGAGAGAGAGAGGAGAGACTCTTCAAATTATTTATAAAGAAAATCCAGAATTGCAAGCAATTCAGAAATTGACTATTATAGACAAAATTGAGAATCCACCAAAACACTTCTTTAAGTATTTGGTTCCTTTTACATAAATGGCTGCTTACTGCCCATTAGCCATGTAAAGGGGTGAGAGGCACTTCTGGTCAGCAGTGGCAATTAAAAGTCAATACCAAATGCAGATCAGCCTTCTCCAATGCGAAGCCAAGTCTGTGAGAACTGGCAGTGGGTGTGTGGACATCTGACGGGAAATCCCTTTGCACAGTGCTTTTTGCAGTTTGCAGTTAAGCATTCAAAGTTGATAAAGCAATCGGCCTCTCTTTCCCTACCCCTTGAAAACTTTTCCCTAATCTGTTTCCTTGCTGACCCCTGATTACCTTCTGGGTTTTAGCTGCTAGCGACCTTGTCAGGGTGCTATCTTTCTAATTATTTATTTATTTATTGAGTGCTGGGGATCGAACTCAGGGCCTTGCACTTCCTAGGCAAGCACTCTACCACTTGAGCTAAATCCCCAACTCCCAGGGTGATATTTTTAAACCATTTGAACACCTACCAATTATAATTTGCTCTCTGGTTTGTTTTTTTTGTCTCATGAAATCAAGTCATTTCCCCTCATATAACACAGATCAACCACAATTTATACTTACATATAAATTTACCTGTTGAATTTATTTAATACCTGTCTGCCATGAGATTGTAAGTTCTGTGAGTATAGGACTGTTTCTTGTGTTAACCCCCAGTTCAGAGCTTAGCACAGTGCCTAAAACATAATCGATACTCAATAAATATTTGTTAAATGAAAAAATAAAATAATTAAATAAATGAATCCATCATTACCATTGTTATCCCACAACAAGTGCTTTTAAGTCTGTCTCACCCCAAAGTTCTTCTTCCTCTTCCCCATTTATCCAGTCTTTAGAGGATGAAAAAAATTAAGATGCATTATATACATGTATCAACTCCCCATGAGAAATAGAATCATTATGTATTACAAACATGTACTAATAAAAATTTGAAAACTTTTTGATCTCCGTAACAAAACCGGTGATGTTGATATTAACACTCTGTGGACCGTGCACTGAGAGTTGCACATATACATGCATGTAATCTTATTTAGTCATCATAACTCTATTTGTGTTATCACATAGCTGGGGCGGCCACTCAGAGATCTTCCAGGAATGCAGCGACCCAGCAATCTGCATCTTAGAGCCCCAGTTTTCTAGGGGATGCAAAGATGAGGACAGTGGTCTCGGCTTTTGTGGTTTGCACTGGGTATCTCACTAGAGTTTTTTTATTTTAAGCTGAAGGGCTGTGGCTATTTCTGTGGCTTCTTTGCTTTTGTGATTCTCTCTAGCGCTCTGGGGCAGCCAGATTCTGCTGAGGCAGGAAGAGCAGAAAATTTGTTATTGCTTTTCTGATGCTTTTGGTTACATAGTCCTTGGGGACTTACAGATAGGGAAGAATAAGCCAGAGATATGCAGTGCCCTACACTGCCAACGTGTAAGGTGGATGATAGAGGAAGTGGTGTGATTTGTGAGGCAGTAAAAATTGTTATTCCCACCTGCCCCTCATGCACCTGTCCTCCATTGGTGCTTCAGGCTTGCAGAGCCCAAAGGTGAAAGGCGATGGTGGCCTCAGAGGCCAGTCTGCTGTGTAAAAGCAGCCCAAGGCCAAGGAGCTTAGTATCTACATTGAGAGCCTCAGTTTGCTCATCTCTAAAATGGATATAGCAATGCTTTGTATCTCCCAGAGCTTTCATGAGGATTCAATATGATAGTGTGTGTGAAATCTTCACATATCACTACTACAAATCTAATAGGTGCTAGTTATTATTAGTAGTATTATCTTTACAGTGCTGGGGACTGAACCCAAGGTCTTTTGTATATTAGGCAAATATCTTCGTGCTCCTTGTGACCATTTTTATTGTTAACTTACTAAATGCGTAAAGTCAAGCATCAATCTGAACTTGAATCTGTGTTTTTCTCATTCCTAACTCTGTTCTTTTCAAATTACCCCGATCCATTACATGACTATTTGCCTGTGCTGTGAACAGAGGGGAGGAGAAGGGAAGATTAATTAAGAAAGAGTCATAAAAAAACTCAGTGAATATCAAACGGGTGTAATATTAACATACGTAATTACTTCTCAACTTCTGAAGCTATAATATCAAAGACAAAAATCATGTCAGCTTCAATCTTTATCTCATTGTAGATTCAGACCATTACATTAATGACTAACTTTCTGAGCTGTATAATTTTTTCTCGGAAACATACCTTTGTTCGAGCTTAAGCGCTGAAGCCCTTTCTGCGGCACACCCTGGACCTGAGGACCTGAGGGAGGCACAGAAACCTCCGTATTGAGTCCTGAGTTACTGTGGTGATCAGCAGGTCCCCTCCTTCATGAGCAAACAAAGACATTAATCACACAGGCAGCCCGGTCTTGCCTTGTGTTTGGCAGCCCGTGGAGCTGGCTCCCACTCACTGCAGTGGGAGCGGGGGGCTCAGTGTGAGTAAGTCCCTGAGTATCTGTAATTACAGACTGTTCTGATAATCAGGGACCACCAGCCTTCTGGGTTGAGCTTGTTGCTAGGGAAAAGATCCTCAAGTGTCTTGAAAATCGGTCCTTATTCGTTTTAAGTGGAGGCCCTCTCTCCCACCTCTGGTTGGTTGAGTAGGGACCCTCCATGTGAGTGAGGGAGAACACAGTCTGTGGGTGGGAGTCATTGCTTGGGACCCTCTCTCTGGAGCTAAATCAGCGCTTCTTCCAGAGAAGGGAGAACTGAAAGACATTTTAAAGGGTTTTGCCGTATAGAATGCAAGCATAGCTTTCTTCTAAGCTCTCTGCTGTTTTCAGAACCTCGAGATACAATTGAGCAAAGGGAGAGTACTCTGTTTCTCATATGCAATGTTAAGAACTTACCAAGGTCAAAATTGGTATTGAATGGGACAGAAAGTTCACTGGTCTAACTCCTTTTGTAGCCCCCTGAAACAATAAGCAAAATGGGAAGGGACAGTTTGATGGATCCTTCCTTCTCTCCTTCCTCCCTCCCTTCCTTACTTCCTTCCCTCCTTCCCTCCCTCTTTTCTTCCTTCCCTCCCTTCCTCTCTCTCCCTCCTTTCTACCTTTGCTTCTCTCTCTTCTCTTATTGTTTATCTTGGCACTCATCCCTCTTCCAAGGCCCTTTCATTAGGTGACCAATTCTGTCACACTAACCACTCAGAAGACTTCTTTCCCCAAAGTACCATTTTTCTCTGGACCTCTCTCCTTTTCCTATTCCCTATTTTCCTTGTTCTCTAATTTTCCCTTTTGTTAGCTCTGACTGAGAAAACTAATTATGAAAACTTAATTTTTTATTTGTTCTGTTGCTCCATCACGCAGAAATACAGGTCAGTTTAAGACTGAATGATTTATCACAGGGCCTACATAAAATACAGTCCTCAAAGATCAGCAGTTCTCTTGGAGAGCAGCCCAAACTGAAGTTTCTGGAGTAGTTGTGTAATTCAACTAGGTAAACGTGTGCCCTGAATTTGGAGGGATTTTCCGAACTCTGCACTGAGTAAAAGAAACAGTGGCTCTCCTCTTCAAATCGTTGACTTGGGGCAAGCTTCAAAACAGTGAATCAAATATTGTATATCCAAAATTTAAGGCAAAACTCCAGATTACTATTAAATAAACTATTTTCGCTTTTTCTGATGATCTTCATCATGTCCTATAGGGCTGGTTTCTCATGTAGAATTCTTGGACTCCTTGGAATTTGCATCAAATCTTGGAAAAGCAGAGAGTGTTGACTCAGAGCCCACGTCCCAGTTACCTTCCCTTCTCTTCACGCAGCCAGTTCATCCCACACTGTGAGGGCCTTCAGGGATACCATTCATACTCTGGTTTCAGCTCATTGATCCAGAAATTGCCCCAGCTTAGGCCTTGTGATACATAGTTCTGTGCATGTGTTCCCCATAGCACACACGTGGGCAATAGCCTATTCAGGCTCTGCAGGTAAGCGTAGTAATTTGGATAGAAAATTTCAGAATCCTTATTACCCACAGTGTGGTCTGAAAGAAGATGTGCCATGGCCTCCAAAGAGACGCACTGCCATGGCCCTGTGGACAGGCTCTAGGGGGACACTTCTAAAGTTCCCTGCCCAGGGCAGGCTTCTTCTGCCCAGGTCAATTGCCAATACTAACTTGAAGAATAGATCGGCCATGTTACATGTGTCTCTTTACAATCAAACTGCTTCTCACAGAGACAGTTCTACATGGGATGCTTTAAGGTGCTTCACTGCAGAGACTTGCTCACATAATAATGGTCGATGAGTACCCTGGAAAAGGGGCAAGCTGGAGTCAGGCAAATGAGCTTGTATGAAGATAGCACTGACCAACATATTGTAAGTAATTAGTAAATACATTATGTATGCAAATAAATGAATGACCTATTGGAATTTTATAAGGGATTTCCTATTTGAAGGAAGATATTACTGGTAGAAATCTCAAACAATAATAATAGATGAGAAAAATTGTGATTTATTCATTTGTAAATTTTAGGAGTCTTCTTATTAGGAGTGATCCCTCTATATTAAGTGAGAATAAAAGGTTTTTCTGCCCATAAAGCCTCCATGGCTATAGCCAAAGGTCAAAGAATATATTACAAATTTATTGAATCAGGTATTTTAAAGTACGATTTCTTAGCACATCATCACTACTGACATTTTGTACTAGATAATTTTTTTGTCATGGGAGGCTGTCTTCTGTGTTATCAGATAAATTGACAAGCATTCTTGGTTGCCACCCCCTAGATACCAGTAGTATTGACTCCCCGTAGTGACAATCAAGAAAGTCTCCAGACATTGCCACATATTCCCTGGGGGACAAAATCACCCCCATGCTTAAGGAAACTGAGTCTGGATATGTTGGCCTTATCTTCTTTCACCCAGAGTTTACTGCCAAGTTGGAGTCACAGCAGGCTTCAGTTGCACCCAGATTTATTGTCCAAGGAAAGTGAGAGTCAGGGGAAGCCAAACTAATGTTGTAGTTTTCTTTGTTTCATCAGCCTCTAGGACGGTATAGCAGCAGCTATTGTCAACTAAAAATATAAAATGAAGAGTAATGTTGTTTAAATGTTCTTTAGCAGTAGCGCTACTAATTTCTGTACTTTCAGGTTTTTGTTGGTGCTAGGGAATTAGCCAGAGTGAATGTGCTGAAAGTTCACCTGCAGAATGAGATTAACATGGAACGAGAAAACATCTGCTAAAACAATCCCTGTCTAGCCTGAACTCTCAGCAATGCAAGCTTTTTTGGTGAGTTCAAGGAAGCGTTTTGTGGTACAGAGGCAGCCCCTATTGCCATGGAGTTTCTCTGAGCCTTTTCGCTGGTTCTCCTATCTCTACCACTTCCTGTATTAAACAGGAAGTTTTGACTCAGTGACTTAATGATTTGCATATGTATGCCTGTCAAGCCTTCCTGGAACTTTGACTTCCTGAAGTTTCAGCATGTGTGGCTGTAGATGTTGTTTTGGATCCAACAAATCTCCAGGATGCAATTAGGCATATTTACTTGTATTACAAGGGCAAAAATCATTTATGCATGAGAACACACAATTTTGCCTCGTCTCCACTTTTTTTCTGAGCAGGAAAAGATCATTTCTTGCTAAGTTAGCTTCTGGAATCTTTTTTGTTGTGGAGAATCTACTTAGCAAAATTAAAGAAAGATCTAATTTAAGCCATATAATGAAGAGCCAGAGTAGACAGGAGATAGAAAAGCTACATTTACTATATCAGTGAAAATGCCTGGAAGAAGGAGATGAGGTAGAGATATTTGGAGGAATAGCTGCCACATGTATGGAACACACTATTGATGGTCAAAAATATTTTAATTTAATTTTTATTTAAGAAATATTTTTAAATGTTTCTCAACATCGACTACTCTGAGTGAATAGTAGATTGATACTCTGAGTGTATGATAGAATAATACTTCCAGAATAGGATGCACAATTTTCAATTTAAATAATACAGTGCCATGTGGTCCCCAGGCTACTGCACAGGCTACATTTGTGACTTACTGTACTAACTTCTCTGTCACAGCTACTGCCAGGCCAGTACTTTACATATAGTTTCTCTCACAGTTTGATGCTTTAGGTACGAGGGCTAAGGAAATTTTTTCAGTCAACACACAGTCCACCATATAATTCGTTAAATGACTACCACTTGACAGTATTGTGTGATACAAAGGAGACAGAACTAAAAAACTTGGAGTTGTGTCCATAAGTAAATCATATATGTGTATATATGCCCACATAAAAGCTAAATGGTAAAAAAAAAAAAAAGCTAAATGCTTGTAGTCTAATAAGCCTGATTTTTTTTTTGTTATAATACAGCTCATTCCAGTATTGTACATAGCCTTCCATGGAATCATGTTGTAGAATTTCTCAACTGAATTAAATTGGTGTATGTAATGTGAATATCATTTTTAGAACTATTTCACTCTTCATCGTTTCTTAATACTGTATCTCTAAAATAACAGAATTCAGAAAGATGTTTATTACGTATTTATTACACTGTGTACTTTCCTTGTTAAATCTGATACGGCTCCAGCATGAATCACAGATCTCTCTAACTTAATGAGTCAGGCTTAGAATCAAGATGATTTTAGTAGTACCCGCGAATGAGAAAATGCCTTGTTCTGATGCCGAGCTTCCGGTGTGTTTCACTCGGATGGCGCCTCAAACGCAAACTCCTCTCCGGATCGTGATACTACCCGTGGGAAGTCGCTTTCAGCCTGTTTTCCCCTCTGGGTCTGGGGACATGCTGTATTCCACTAGCAGCTTTCCTGCTTTTTCATCTAAAGTCCTTCCCTTGCCTTGGATATTGGCTAACATTTTCCGTTGCTCAGAAACTTTGTTTACACAGCTGATCAAGTTAACGGTTCGTCTCCTCTACTCTGTAGGCTCTCCAGTTCTGCCGTCATCATAACTAGGAATGGTTATTTTACTTGGCAGAATTATTTCTGTAATACAAGATAACCAAATTGGTTGGTGATAGATTCGTTTGTCTAGTAAATGAAACCAACTAGGCTTCAAAGGGTTAAATTCCAGTTGCAGTGGAGACACAATGTGACACGAAGCTTAGCGACTTCAGGGACTTTCATGAAATCCTGCTCTGCAACCAGATGATTTTCTCGTAATATATACTGTGTACCAAAGACCCATACCTTTCAATCTTTCTTAAAAGGAACAATAGCTAATTTCCTCTACTGCATAGCTGAAAAATACTTCCTTTTATAAATATTGCACTTTAAAAATCTTTGGGCTCAAGGAGTCCCAGGGCCTAAATGCTGCTATCCCAGATTCGCTGGTAGCTGCTCATTTTTTTATTCCAATTTCTGATATGGAAAGACTGATATGGAAAGAATTTGGAGGGTCAGTTTAGTCTCTGTATTGGTGAATATAGAAAACTGCTGACTCATAAATAAGTGAATTTAATTTTTAAATATTTTTCTCTTATTTGAAGGGAAAGGATGGATTTCTTTTTAAAAATGAAAAGATGTAAAATTATCAGTGAACCTCAAAATATGTGTTTTAAAACAGAGAAAAACTAAATTCTAGGATGAGTTTTCTCATAAGCTTGTTATGTGAGCTGAAAATAACCTTATTTTTTTTTGCTTCCAGTTCGAGTAGAATAAAAGTAAAAATCATGGTCCTGTGGTCTCCTCTACGTTGCCAAGTTTTCATAAAGACCAAAAGGGTCATTGTATGTAGAAGCACTTTTTGAAGCTAAGAAGCTATTAAAAAGCATGAAACCGCTACCAGGCTGGCCCCCTAAATTGCTGTAATGATCACAGACACCCTGCAGTTTCCAGAGGTTTGCTTTCAGAAACGGACGTTAATCTGTGTGGAACTCCATATCGAGAAGTTATTCCTTCCTCAGTTCTCAGTCCCTCTTTCTCATTCCTCCAAGGAGCAAGTCCTTCCTTGGCTAGCTGACCCTCAGCACCTCCTTCGCACTTGCCAGCCTCCCTTGCTTTGAAAGGAGAGCAGGCCCGTGATAGAGCCTGGACCAGGGGAATGCGCTGAACTAGATGTGAGAGCATGGCTTGGTTTTCCTTGCCCAAGCCATTTTGTGGTGAGCTCCTTAATGACAGACAAGATAAATGCTTTTCCATTGGTAGCAATAATGTCGAGTTTATATTTCACATGTATTGTACATCGGTACAAATGTATCCATGTTGACAAAAAGTCATTTTAAAGAAAAGCAGTCAGTAAATAATAGTCAAGTGATACACAAATTTGATAAAAGTTGTGAATGTACTAGGAGTATGACTGAAGTTTGGGAATGCAGAAATCACCATATGAAACATAAAGGTCTTAGCAAGACTTAACATGATTGTCTTCGTGATAGCTAACACGTTTTTATGTTGCTGTAGGTCACCTTCCCCGTACTGAATTCCAGAAATAAAGGGAGGAAATTGGAAATTCTAGCTGCCATTTTAACTTCCTCTGATAAATCCATTCATAGAGAGAATTTAGGCCTTGGAATGTCACTTAAATCTTCCAAAGTTTTTAATATTAAAAAGTTGGTAGTGTTGACTGGGCTGAAGCGAGAACCCCTCCCCGAGGGTCCAGTTTGTCTCATTAAACTCCAAGAGAAATACATTAGTAGTCTATCAACCTCATTCAGAATTGTCTTCAACACTGTGATGAAATACATCTTGCTGTGACCTCTAGAGACCGCATGAATCCATGAACAGTTACAATTTTGAAGAAGTTGTGGGCCAGCTAATCCCTTGTGATCTTAGCTTTTCTCATCACTTTTCTATTCTCTCTCTCTCTCTCTCTCCTTCTCTCTCTCTGTCTCTCTCTCACTGAAAGGGAGTAGACAAATCTCTCTGAACAGTTGTGTCAGAAGCAGAGCCATGGAAAATTTGTTGGTGGGTTTTTAAAATACTGTTTCTGAAAATTTATGGACGAGCTCATTTTAGCAAAAGTGAAGAAAGCACATGATGACATTCAAGCAGTTTGGGAGCCTATTTTTTTCCATATAATGTTTTGCTGAATAAAATCCCCAAGTAATGATTTCCACTTGTTAATAAATAATTCTTGCTTGAAGCAAGGAAGTCTCGAAGAAGAAGGGGAAGAAATAATAATAAAAACATCACTAGGATCATCTTCGTTCCTTTCAAATATGTTCAACTCCAGCCCTGGATAAGTTAGCCAAATCTCATATTCTTCTTGGGGGTTGCTTTTTTTGGTTTAATTGGTGTATCTTTTTTCCTTGCACTTATCTAGCCTATGTTTATATAATTAGTGTTGCAAATGTAGGTTTATGACACTTCAATATCGTATTATTGTGCTTTGAGGAAAACGCCCTTCTGTACTGTTCTCGCCTGGGTGTAGGGCTCCTCACTGGAGCAGATGTTCTTTGCTCTTACGAAAGGGCTTTAGAATGCTGGATTCAGATGAAGCTTGGAGACAAGCGCCAATTATGTCATATGGTATCAATGCCCAGTTACAACACTAATAGAACCAGTTTTTTATTATTTTTAATTTTTTGATTTTAATTGCTCCCATGTACACTTCAGGGCTCTCTCTGTGAAAAGCCAGGATCAGAGCTGCTATTATGTTTTTCACCTA
Organism: Hystrix cristata; assembly: GCA_004026905.1. Taxonomy (NCBI): domain Eukaryota; kingdom Metazoa; phylum Chordata; class Mammalia; order Rodentia; family Hystricidae; genus Hystrix; species Hystrix cristata. The sequence continues at coordinate 78,109 of PVJO010007584.1, forward strand.
ACAAGGACAAGGAATGTTTTACATGGTCTGGTTTTTAGAAGTATTAAGGACGTCTCTAAACAAATGAATGAAACAAAAACAAAAACAAAAACAAAAACTTCATGTATAGTCAGGTCACTTGTGACTGAAAGTATACTTTTTGTATCTAGAATGCCGTGGGTTCCCAATAAATTTGTACTCAATGGCTTAACTGAATAAAACACCACTTTTCTCCTTTTATTCAGTTTAATTATATGCCTTCTCTCTTTCTCTCATTCTTAGTTACTGAAACTATTTGTAAGCCGAAAAAATGAAATACTATCTCACTCTTTTAACTCCTGGCCCAGTACTCCCCCAACATCATTATTATTAGTGGTTTAACTTACGTAAAGATAATGGGAAGAAATTTGTTCAGAGATTGTAAAGATTTTATTTATTATTTTGGCTCTTTGTTTCTTAGACTAAACCAGGAACCCACCAATTATAGCCCCACAGTCCAAAAATGTATGGCTACTTTTCTGTAAATAAAGTTTTACTGAAGCACATCCATGCTCTTTAGTTTACATATCATCTAGTTTGGTCACAATAGCCAGCCATCTCACTCACTCAAGCAAAAAGAGTAATAATTAGTTACCATTTTGTTTGTGTTTATTTATGTGTTTGTTATATTAGCTCTGGTTCCGAGCTAATTAAAATTTTCTCATAAGCAAGAGCAGCAGATTGAAGCTTACCCACAAGCCAAGAGTATGTGGTTATCCTCATTTTAAAATGAGGAAACTGAGACTCAGCGAGGTTAAGTAATTAGTCCAAAGTCACACAGCTGGTATGGGTTCCAAAGATCTTGTTCTTTAACATGCTAAGAGAGGGATGTTTTGCAGAAAACTAGATTTGCTGAGTGGATGATGTCATCATTCCTACCCTGGAGTAGAGTTACTCAAAATGCAAACCAACTCTGAGGGCGTTGTATGGGACCACCCAAAGCACAAAGAATTTTTGCCATTTGCAGTGTGAAAACATTTTTCTCATCCATCTGATTTGGCTTTTCCTAGAAACCTGGTATGGCCTAGTAAGAGACAATCCTACATCCCAACAGGAGACACACACACCAGATTGCCATGCTTTTCACTAAGAGCCCAGGTCAGATGAGATGTTCAGCAAAGTTCAGATCTTCGGGGGACTGGAAGCAACCCCAGAGTCTCTAACTCCAATAGGAGAATTCCCAACTTGTGCAGAGTCCTCCCCCTAAAAACATTCTCCTTCAAAGTGGCAGGACATTCTGGAAAGGGAAAAAGAGAGAGAGAGAGACACAGAGAGAGAGAGAGAGAGAGAGAGAGAGAGAGACAGAGAAGAAGAGAGAGAGAGGAAGAGAGAGGGAGAAAGAGAAAAAGAAAGGAAGGAAATTGACTAAGAAATGGCACCAGCTAGAAGGGAAACATGCACATCTACATCCCCATGTGTGAGATAGAGGAAGAGTCTCTTCTGGGGCCTGCCCTAGTGCTCAGAAGAGTAGTCTGTGTTTATCCTTGTAGTGTCCCAGACAGGGTGTGAGCTGTGCTTCGTTCCTTAAACTCCACATGTCATTACCAAGCCTTTTACCCATGTCCTGGATTTCAGGACGGCTCTGATTTCTGAGAAGCAACCAGAATCCTTTGTGGACCCTAGGAGAAGTGATAAAAGAAGTGACGAGTCTCAGGAAAGGCCTCTGGCCGCCAGGTCTGAGAATTTTTATCCAGGAGTAAGAAGGAGATACAGACTGTCTCTCCCCCTCACCTGGTAATAATCTCTATCATTATTGCAATTCGTGATGATTCTTACTAGTAATGATCAAAGGACTCTCTGGACCAGAGTAATATGCCCAGTGCTTTCTTTGTATTATCTCATTAAATTATCCCAAAGACTCTGAAAGGTGAGTTCTATGGTTATGCCCATTTTAGAGAGAATTACTGAGTTCTAGAGCTGCTTGTCCAACATGGGAGGGCCCTAGCTGCACACAGCTTTGAGTACCTGAGCTGTGCTGTGACTGTCAGATTCGCACAGGAGCACAAAGCCTTAGTACGAAAAGAAAAAACAGACTACAAAACAGTTTATGAATACATTTTAATATTGATTACTGAAATTGTAATAGTTTCAATATGTCACATTAAACAAAATAAGCTATCAGCATTAATTTTTTTTTAATTTTTTTTTACCAAGAACATGCGTTGGTACATTATATACATAATGATCATAATCAACATGGTTATTTTGTACCTGTACATGATACATCTTGGTTCCCCCCCTTCCCCCCTTGCCCTCCCCCCCTTCCATTCATCCACCCCTCCCTATTTGCAACAAGTGTAGCTACACTTTATCATTTTTTCCCCTTTCATATTACTTTTCTTTTAACCTTCTTCTTTATCCCCCTTTTCCCTATCTAGTTCTCTCTTTTGAATACTATCTCTCTTTCTTTTTTTTTTAAACAAAATATCTATTCTACCCCTTTGTCCTTATGTACACTTATGGTTTCTCATATCAGAGAAACAATTTGATGTGTACTAATAAGTGTCTGATTTATTTCACTTAATAGTATGTTCTTAAGGAACATCCATTTACATACAATTGACTCTAGTTTATCCTTTTTAATGGCAGTGTAGTACTCCATTGTGTAGAAAAACCACATCTTTTTTAGCCATTCATCAGTTGTTGGGCATTTAGGTTGTTTCCAAGACTTAGCTATTACAAATTGTGCTGCTATGAACATGGTTGTGCATATATCACTGTGATATGATGATTTTAATTCTTCTGGGAAGATACCAAGC